>JANJGK010000021.1:2536146-2543646 GCA_039081455.1 Macrobrachium rosenbergii | reverse complement strand
TATGTAATCTTCGAAACAGTCAGAGGCGGCCTTAAGACCATTAAAGAACTGACGGAACTTCTGATAAAGACGAGATGACACTTGATATGCAAGTGCTCACCTGCATATTGGGCCTGGAAAAGATCAGGAGGGAGAAAGGTGCACAGGGACGGAGGAAGAGCCTCCATTCCCTCAGATGCATTATTGATATGCTCTGCCACTGTTTCCTGAGCTGTCAAGGGCTCCCGGTCTCAGCATCTGATCTAACCATATGAGAGCCCTTATCTTAACAGCGAATGTATTCGAGATAAGCACTATACAGCAATGCCTTTAGAGACGGTTTAGGATTTGAATAACGTTTAGATCGCAGAGATCCCCCCCCCAAAAAAAAACACTTGCATTTTTCTTCCTCCTCTGGTCCTGCATAAAACTGTGCTTCAACTGAACGTTTTGGGAAAATAGAACAGAAAAGGGAGAAGGAGCTACAATTTCCATTCCAAGATGATTTATGGCGATAAAACGGAAATGAATCTGGTGCAAAGTGAAGTTCGAGTCCCTCCCGAGGGATCTTCTGGTAATGACACGGCTTCCTCCATCTCCTGTTATACCACATACGGGGTTTCCCTTAAGAGAGTAAGCCCACTTAGCGAACAGGATTAATTCCGCCTGATCCTTGTTTTAAAAGCATATCTTGCCTCTTTCTTCTTGTTGAAATAAACTATAAGTACAGTGAACATGAGGTTTAACTCATTTTTGCCGATTACTGACTTACTGAATAACTCTTTTCTTTTACAAGGTGTTTTTTCCCTTGCGTTTACTTTTCTTTTTATTTATATACTGGGGTGATACCTAGCCGGGGTTATATGTCTTGGACAGGCATCGGTGACAGAGTTGTGTCAGTCGTTTTTCTTACTATACAGTAAAGTTTTCTGCATACATCCCATCTCACTTTAGCATAGTAACTCTCTCTCTCTCTCTCTCTCTCTCTCTCTCTCTCCTCTCTCTCTCTCTCTCTCTCTCTCTCTCTCTCTCCGAGGAAGATAGGGAATGAGGCTTGAATACCTACGAGGTTGTTTCCATGAATAATGTTCCATTCATATTCATACCTCTTTATTTTGCTCAAACATATTTGCACCGGATATAACTTCCCTTGCCTCTCTTTCGGTCTTATTTCTTTTACATGCAGATATTTGTTGGCTTGTTCAGTCCTGTATTTCGGTATTATATAGATTAATATCTATATAATATGATGCCGTATGAATAATTTCAGTATCCCAAGAAGAATCTAATTAGTATCAAAGCACTAAGGTTTCAAATTCCTTCGATTCCTTCCAGAGTTTTTCATATGAAGTTTTTCGTGGGACAAGTCTTGACGAACGTACTCCAGCTGAAGTTCAAATTCAAACCAAGTTAATATTTAAGAAAAAACTATTAGAGAAAAAACTTTACGTAGCTCAGGACATGTGCATTGACAATTGTAATTTGTTATCAGACTATCCATTGTATTTTTACGAAAGATTTCATCTGAAATCCATGATCAGCATTTTATTGACGAGCACGGTTAAATTTTGAAGCCCACGACTCCCCTTAAGTCACGGCGTTTAGTTTCGTGAAGTTTACTTCCAAACACCAGAGTACACAGTCAGCATCTGTGAATTTCTTATGTAAATCTATTCATCATCAAGAGGGTTTACGTAATTAATTTTGTCGTTTATTTGTTTGTGTTAAGAACAGAAGTTAATTTCCCAACAATGTACAGACTGCTGAACATATTTCACAAGAATGTGTGAGGGTATCCAAGCGTGTGTTCATATGTCTGTGTTTGTGTAAACACGTCAGACATTCAGATGGAAAAACACACACACATGTATATACAGTATATATATATATATATATTATATATATATATATATATATATATATATATATATATATATATATATATATATATATATATATATATATATATATATATATATATATATATGTGTATATGAATATAAGAAGGCCCATAAAACACTATTTAAACGTTGCAACGTTTAAATAGTGTTTTATGGGCCCTCTTATATTCATATTACACTGTGGTATTACAGGAAAAGACATTCATTATATATATATATATATATATATATATATATATATATATATATATATGTATATGAATATAAGAAGGCCCATAAAACACTATTTAAACGTTGCAACGTTTAAATAGTGTTTTATGGGCCCTCTTATATTCATATTACACTGTGGTATTACAGGAAAAGACATTCATTATATATATATATATATATATATATATATATATATATATATATATATATATATATATATATATATATATATATGTATGTATATTTGTAAAGAGAGAGAGAGAGAGAGAGAGAGAGAGAGAGAGAGAGAGAGAGAGAGAGAGAGAGAGAGAGAGAGAGAGGAGAGGAAGTCAGGAGGATCATGCACCCTCGTTGCACGACAATAGTACAAGAATTCATGCACATGTAATAAGACATGATCAAGAAGATTAGCACGAAATATTTCTAACGTGTTGACAACGAAACCAAAATCGTGCTCCTTCCGAGGCTACAAATGCTACATTCGAACTCCAGCGCAAACTAAGGTGCAACTATTTTCGTTTTAATTAACAGCGGGATGTATTTACTTAGAGAAGGCAATTTGCAGTATTTTTCAAGTTGGCAATCACGGGAGTTGGGGTAAGACTACACTGAACTGTACGCGAAAAAGAAAGGAATGTAATTATACTCTCTTCTTTGTACTAACGAGGAATTATATATTATATACCCTTCGCGAATGTTACGCTGAATTCCTCTCCTATGTCTTACGTTGCGTAATAATGGCGTGACGCTCCTTGTATGAAAACGAACGTATATGTGCGTGTATGAATGTGTATATTGCAAGTCTCGAAGGCTAATGCACATCCTAACAATATATTTGATCTGATGAAAACCAGTCTGGATACATTGATTTTAATAACATTTCCGGTCTATACCTGAATCCCTCAACATGATAGAAATGGAAATAATCTGTAGTACCAAGTTGGTTGGGAAATGCGTAACACGGCAACTGGTAACATCAGTCAGCCACAGCTAAAATATTAATTCTATTTCACCAGCATTATTGAATGGAGAGGCCAAGTCCCAGTGTATTATACCGTCATATATCATACACATAATGTAAAGAGCCTCCAAGTATCAAAGGCTCGCAGTCTATGGATACATACAGCGTCCTGGCCAATGACCCATTTTGAAGACTGACGCTTACATTTTTATATATATATAAAAGATTATCGCGTAATAAATGCAAAATACATGTAACATCTTTTTATTTTATTTCAGTACCACTATGTTAGGTCGTGAGGTATTATTCATTTGCTGTTAATTGAAAATGGGGGAAGATTAGTTGTATGTTGTCAATCACAACACATTTTTTCATAGTGTCATGTAAACTGTATGTTCTACCAATCACCTACACTTTTGACAAATAATTTAATGACAACATTTTGGTTTTTGTCAATTACCTTTATCATTTTGTTGCTGCTTAGAAAGGACCATTCATGACGATTACATAAGTCTTATCAGGCACTGAAATTGTCTCTACGTAAAAATAGTATCACATAAACGTTTCCACCTAAAACTGTACTTAGCGAATCTTGTGGAATTTCCCTTTGCACGTAACACTTTTCTACGGATGTTATAACAAAAGTTATGTTATATCCTTGGAATCTCTTAAAGAACAAAACTCGCTTCAATTTGCAATGAGCCGATCTGGAGACCAAGGCTATTTCCATTAAGTCAGCAATTTGTATAATCACCAAGCGATCGCAAATACCTCCCTAGAGATGAATAAGTACCAGATGGAGATAGCACTGTTTACGCTCTTTAAGGCGCACTCTTTGCAAATAAAACAGGAGGACAGAAAGCAAATAGGGGGAAATGACCTTTGGCATTCGCGAGCACTTTTGGGTAAAGTTTGCCTTTTATGTTAACTGACGATGCGGTTTCCTCTCGATGATCTAGCTAGATAATTTAACCGTGCCTTATCTGGTCTAAAGCCACCGTCGTATGTTAACTCTTTCCTTTGAAATTAACTCTGATACCACCCAGTAGATTTAATGATTAGATTACTGTTGTAAACAACAGGTTAATTTCAGTATATCCTAGATGATCAGATAGCCTGATATAATGTTCAGGAGTTAAAATAGATTATTTTCTCATGTTTAACGGAGTGGAGATACCAGATGGAGATATATATATATATATATATATATATATATATATATATATATATATATATATATACTGTATATATATATATATATAATATATATATATATATATATATATATATATATATATATATATATATATATATATATATATATATATATATATATATATATATATATATGTATGTATGTATGTATACTGTGTATCTCCATCTGTCATCTCCACATTCTTTAAACATAAAACAATAAACTATTGTAACGTAACTAGAATGCGGAATGTCTTGAACATTATCTCAAGCTATCTGGTCATTTAGAGGATATACTGAAATCAACTTATTGTTTACAACAGTAATCTAATCATTAAATCTACTGGGTAGCATCAGAGTTAATTTGAAGCGAAAGAGTTAACATACGATGGTGGCTTTAGACCTCGTAAGATATGGTTAAATTATCTAGCTAGATCTTTGGCAGGAAACAGCATCGTTTTTTCCTTGGGAATAAATATCTTGATAGCTAAATTGATCAAATCACTCACTGTCAGTCTATATACCAACCCAGAAAAATCATAAGTTCAAAACTTGGTTAGATCAGATGCGCTTATCCTTTGGAGTGCAAATCGGGGTTTAAAATTTGAACGCACACGCATTGATCTGTTCTAACCAAGTCTTGAACTTACGCTTTTTCTGGGCTGGTACATGACTGACTGTGAGTGCTTTGATCAATTTAGCTATCAAGATATTTATTCCTACGGAAGAAAAATGGGAAGTAACATTGGTAGCCAATAAAGATAAACGGTGAACAAATTTTAATATATTAATATACTAATGAATGCATGTGAAAAGTTGATCACAGTACACTTTAAGTGGCAAGGTTTACTGATGTTTTGATGATGTTTCTCCAGGGAAAAGTGCGGATAGAGAATCTTTTTTTTTTTTTAAATGTCACTAGAGTTTTCTCAACTCTGGCAATCTTTCTGCTCCTGATAGATTAGATAGATTTGAGTTTGTTTGTTATCCGTTTAAAACCGTTTTTGAATTTTGTTTTTTTTCCTACCATTTTTAATTCTATTGTGTTTTTTACCTTTCCTGTGTATTAACATATACCATCGAACTGATGTGTGGACTCTCTCTGTTGTTATTCCACGAATTTCTCCGAACAAAAATCTTTTAATTCTATAAAACATATTACTTTTGTTACTTTTGTTCCACTGGTTTCTGGGATAGGGAGTGATATTTCTCCAACATAAATTACAGCTATTCCACTAGTTTACAAAATCTCTTAGGTCAAATGGTCTTAAGTAATACATATTTGGTATGTTATAGTTTTTGTGTCCTTGTTGCTTATGATATACATTGCCCTTTGTAGAATGTAAACTTTGTTGTTACTCTCTGACGCACCACTAATATTCGCCTGTAAATGGAATTTATAGATTTATACATTGAAATTGAGACAGTAACTGATATTACATGATGAAAGAATTTTCGTTCATGATGAAAAATTTATCTTCTTTATCACTTCAAGATTTCTGGCTCTGTCGGTGCAGTGCAGTAATAGATGGATTGTTGTCTTAATTCTTTTTATATTTTTATTGCTGATTAGTTCTAAAAAAAGCAAGACAAGCGTTGTTTCTTCGATTTTTCTAGATGCAGAAAATAATGATGGCTGGAGGTTATCACATAATTTTGGTATTATTTTCTTGAGTTAAAGAATTTTACAAGAATGTAAATATACCCACGCAAATTACTTGTGCATATGCCCATACCGAGGGAAGTGTGGAACGTCGTAAGGAGGCCTCGTCATAATAATAATAATAATAATAATAATAATAATAATAATAATAATAATAATAATAATAATAATAATAATAAAGCTCAAAAATTACTCTTTCAGATTGGAAAGTTATTCAAAATGTAAACATATTAAGACTGAGCTATGGGATTGGGAGTGTGGAAGACTAACCTTGATATTACTTATGCCTTGTTAATCAAAGGAATTTCAATGGTAACAAAAGAAAAAAAGGAAAAAGATTTTCCAGCATAAGCATAAAGTCATACTTTGCATTCGACTACCTGTGACTGCAGAGCACACCTTGAGAGAAGCATAGAGTGAGAGAGAGGGGGGAACTTTACAGTGCAGTACAGTGCGTGGTGAGAGAAGGAGAGTGAGAGAAGGGGGATGCACAGCACAGTACACTGAAGAAAATTCCGGAAGAGTACGACACAAGCCTCTTGAGACTCGGGGAGCTAATTAGTACACCAGACACACACTCGCTTAATTGTATAATTAGTGCGGGAGGAAAATATAAAAGTTGCGGTAATTAGTCTTTTCTGTATGGGGACCGAACAAGGCCTTACACGCAAAAAGGAAAGAGTTTGTTGCAAACTTTCTTTTTTCTCTTCGCTTTAATGAAAGTAGGAGCAATTAAGAATAAATGGACGCCTCGACTTGCTGGAGACATCTTGTCCTGATTTGAATTAGAATCTATTCCAAAATTCAACTCTGATTAAGCTCTAAATGTTTTGTCTGTTATTCTTGTAGGTCTTCAGGCAAATGATTTTCGGTATTTTATAATTTTTTTTTGGTATTGTAAGAATCTGGTATTTTATTTCTTAGAATACGCTATTGTTAACCTTTTAAAGAAAATCACTTATCTTTTTTTTATCAGTACATATTAAGACGCCTTTGTTTTTTATAATACATAATCAGTTTTTTGTTGAAATTATCAAATATCGGTTGTACATTTCTACTAAAAATGGTTTTATACGACTGTTCAGTCATTATGTGATAATACCAAGTACTAATTGCAACAAAAATTACCCTAGCTAGTTCTCGTAGGCAAAAGTGACAGGAATGGCTTATGTAAAGTCCCATTAGCTTCGAAAGCTTCAATGCGAGAAAGGCACGTATGATCAGTATGCATGTATTAAAATTAATCAAAGAAATTTATATAAAACTTCATATGACAAACAAACTCAGACCAAAGCAAAAATAAAGATTGTATCAATTGCAAAACTTTGACCTCTAGCAATATAAATTAAGATGAATAAAGAAATAAACAGATCGTATGGTAATGGGGGTATTAACAATGATATATCTAATGCATTTAAACATGACAGTTTTATTAAAGAAACAAAATCTAAGATGCTGTTCTGTCAAAATTATACTGATTCAGAATATTTGTTTTATATCTAACAGTCAGTCGTTGCCATATCCACAGGCAGCAGAACTTTCAGTACCATGTATCCTGCAACTATACCCTAAGGAGTTGCAGTCATGTTGTT
>JANJGK010000021.1:2531146-2533646 GCA_039081455.1 Macrobrachium rosenbergii | reverse complement strand
TCTGCTTGTCTACAGGGTTTATAACAACATCAAAACTTCAGCTGTAAGAAGTTTGTTATAGCCGGAGAATGATGACAAATGAGTCGTTTCATTTTTGTGATGCCTTCCGATATTTTTGTCCACATCTCATTTTAGATTGTTTGGAAATAGTTTTCACAAGTCAGTTTAACGACTGACTGGATTATAAAATTGTATGGATAGTCTAAATACTTAAATAAAACATTATGTTTTCACACAATGTATCATAGATATAAAAGCTTAAAATCTTTAATTTTCCAGATAGAAATAACTATTGATTGTTCTTCTACAAGAATTACAGTAACATTAAATGAGTAAAGTGTTCCTTGTAATTTTCTGTTAAGGGATTAAAAAGCAAAACTTACTTCAGTGTGGATATTGTGTTTCACGTCAACTATGTCAAAGGAAATCAATACACAAACAGTTACGTTTCACTGTCTTTATCAATTCCAGTCACACACATTACCAAACTACAGAGAATTTCTGCATTCGGCCAATTCGACGATTTTGTATTTCTTTAGAAAAATTCAAATACGCATGTCTAAATTAAACGAATGTTTCGGAATGCTCCCTCAAAGAGAAAAAGATGCTATTAGGCGAATCAGCAGTTAACGCCAGAAGCGACGTTTTAAAATGACTTCATATCTGGAGAGTAAAATTTCAAGCGAGGCCCTGCAGTAGCAGCTGCAGGCGACAACGTATTTGCGTCTTGATATAAAACGTGTACATAAGTTGTCAGTTATACATAAGTAATTTCAAAAATTCCCTCTCCTTGAGTATTTTTGATCTTTTGAAGCTTATCTGACAGTCAGGTATAATACACACTCACACACACACACACACCTACAGTACACGAGTGCACACACACATATACTGTATATAATTTATATATACACACATATATATATATGTGTGTATATATACATATATATATATACAGTATATATATATTTATATATATATTTACATGTATATTTTATATATATATATATATATATATATATATATATATATATATATATATATATATATATATATATATATATATATATATATATATATATGAGTGCGTGTGTTTATATTCTATGACGGGAAGGAAACGTGATATAAAATACAATTTCCTCGTATTACGAAGAGTAAAATGAGACAAAGATAATGTAAGCTCTTTCGTTTTTATTGTGTGTAAGTCATTCTCAAGACAACTTTTTATAACAGAAGGGAAAGATTGCAAAGATGACTCGGTAAAAAAAATATGACTCATTTTATCCTTATGGCGGACATATTTGATATCAGGTATCACATACAGAAAAAGCCGCTATCTTGGAGCCGGGTGACAGACTGGAAATAGTAAAGACAGACGTTAAAATCTCCTTTGAACATCCTGTGAAGATTTGGGTCAAAGAAATATAGACCGAGCCTTAGATTATTATTTTATTTCAATATTCAAATGTGTAATTCTTGTTACTATTCTGGGAGCAACCCTATGTGATTTTTCTACTCGCATGTGCAAAAGATCGTTGTTCTGTTGTTCATTTCTGACTGTGCATTGATATTAGTTTATTCTGAAATGAAATTCATTGCTCGTCGGGTTTTTGTAAATGACAGGATCTAATGTTTCAGAAAACGGTGCTTTGGAAGACCAAACTGCACTTGATAGCAAACAAATTTAAAAACGAATTACAGCTGGTAAGCTGGGCAGTAGTGAAGGAAGATCGATTAGAAATTTTCACCTACGAGTATGAGGGCAGCCCTAACATGACATTTGGGTCACGAGATACAGATGTTTTGACGATAGTAGTTCAAAACGCAGGTGTGGAGAGATAAAAGTAGAAATGTGAGTGAGCGGCAGAATAAGGCCAGAGCCTGCGTTTTCGTGGAAGTATCTTTTGTAAGCCTAATGACATGGACCTAAGCAAACTTTGCCTTGTTTGATGAGTAATAGCAATCTTGCTCTCTGAGGTCCTTTTCTCCCGTAGAAGTTTGAAACACTTTTTTTATGTATCTTTTGCTACTCTGGAAAGATGACTTATTTCGAAAGAGTATAGGAATTAATCCTGGTTTAAGAGTAGGGAAATAATAGCGAGCCATTCGCCGTAGCCCACTTTAATCACGACACCTTCCCCCTTTATTTTCTCCTTACTTTATTTCATTCATTTAGCGTTGCTCCTTTTATAATGCATTCTGGAATTCAGGCATTACAATGATGAAGTCATGAGTGTGGAGGTCATTAAAAAATGCAACGATAGACTTCTTTGTACTGATTTCGTTTGTATAGCAGTAATAATGGTTACTCTCCATCGACCTTTAGATCCTTTTTTTATTTTGATAATTTTATAGAATATCTTTTATTGTATCCTTTATTTTTTCGGGAATCATTATGACGCACATGGAAATGCGCAGGTTACGTGATGCAAGTTTTCTGAGAACTAACTTAATCAAATCAGTCTGGTATATTTAGAAACCACTATATTACTATATTTAA
>JANJGK010000021.1:2523646-2526146 GCA_039081455.1 Macrobrachium rosenbergii | reverse complement strand
AAACTGCAAAATACTTCCTCCACTGACTTATTACTGCATTCAGTTTAGACAACATCTCTTCATCTTTTTTTTTTCTGAAACTCATTTGTTGAGTGACCTTCATCTCCGCATCTACTTCCCAAGAGAACAAGTTCTTGTCCTTCTTTCATGAAACTGCCCCTCATACAGTCTTTATATTTCTTTCCTCACTAATCTTTTCATCTCACCGTTTACTACTTTCATTTCTTCTTCTTGACCTCTTATACCCAGAAACTCTCCCTTTTGACTCTAATGCTTCTCTCATTTCCCCCGTGAGACTAACTTAGCCTAATTGCATTTACAGGTATGTCTTAAATCCTTCGTCTATAAGTTGAAATCTTATGACTCTAACTTTCCCATTCAATCAAATAATGCTTAGATATACCTAAAGACACTGGTCTTTTCAACATTGCGCTAATTAATTTGCATTTCTGTCTACACTGTATAAATACGTAATCTAACACACGCCTTTTCTCATCACACTCTCTTTCCCAAACATATTTTTAGTAAACCATGCATAAAAACACTCAGTCCTCTTTCCAAACACATCCACAAGATTGTCTTCATTCTCATTTACTCCAGGACTTGCAGAGCTAACGGCAGTACCTCTAAACTACTTTAGCATTTAAAACAAGAAGGAATGTAACCCTTTCATATTCTCTAAACCAAGTCATGTACAAATTTAGACTGTCCGCAAAATACTCTTTCACTCAGCCTTTTCAATTTTTGGACATCATGCACTCTATGTTACGTCTTTTTCTAATGCAATACTCAGTCGTGCAATTACGATCTTTTGTTACCGTTAACGAAGCAGCACTATTACAAAAGCTGCAAGCGAAACTTTAGAAAAGCTTGGATTTATTATATTTTTGGGTTTTGCAATTAGTCAGTTAGCAATGCTACTGAATATGAGCTGAGTCTCAATAAATCATTCCTTCATGCATCAATGGTGCTTCGTGAAGGAGATATTTAGTTCATTTTTAGCAGTTCCACTTTCTTCATAACGATATTCTTGGTATTGCTTTCTTCCATTCATCTGGTACCAGCTCATTTGGATGCGATAAATTAAAAACGGCCTAAATAAGAGGTGCAAGATTTTCTCACAAAGGATAGTTTGCAGGAACTGTTAACACATTGATAATCCAAGTATTATTTTGCTCCTTGGAAAATACCATTTGTCCCCCGGCGTCATTGAAGCAATACAAGATACCACATCATCAGTCCTTAGTTTCGAATGAAAATGTTACTCTACTAATATCATACGACAGCATAAGCTCTGTGTAAGTAAGTTTTATTAGAAAATGCGGCTCAGTCGACCTGGATCAATCTCCAGTGTACAGTTCTCTCAAATGACATCTAGTTGCTCTTGATGAAGCCTTGAACCGAATACCTGGAAAACGATGAAACAGAAAAAAAGACTCACTGACATTCAATGATTGTTTCGAAGCAATCAGCATCTCATTCGTGAATGATGATAGAACGAACGGCTCTCGAATTTCCTTTCGCGTTATGGCATTTCTGACGCTAAACGTACCCAGATGAGAGTGACAGAGAGAAGAGAGATCTGAAGACCTTAGACTGAATTAACCATTTATGCCAGTTGGTACTGGTTCTAATGCCATTATTATATGAATCTGCGTCTCATATTTGTATTCAGTTAGCTTTTGGTTATAACAGATCAGTATTGACCTTTTAAACTTGAAAAAACCACAAATTGGAAAACAAATATATTGAAAAAATCCACACACTGTTTCGGGGGTTTTAGTGTCACCTCACTGAAGAGGGACCATGACGCTCCGAAACTGTATGTGGAGTTTTGAATGTACTTGTTCTCCAGTTTATGTTTTTCTTTGTTTTTTCCAGTTTCTGTTTCCTATTAGAGATTATAGATGCTGAAACGCGAAGATTTAACTTAAACAGAAAGGAAAAAGGATTGCAGAATAAATCATGCGTCACTTATCATAAAAATTTGAAATTTTTATTTTGCTTTTTTTTTTTCTAGGGTCCATTAAAAAAAAAGTTAAGTGTACCTTAGTTTAACCAGACCACTGAGCTGATTAACAGCTCTCCTAGGGCTGGCTCGAAGGATTAGATTTATTTTACGTGGCTAAGAACAAACTGGTTGCCTAGCAACGGGACCTACAGCTTAATGTGGAATCCAAACCACATTATAACGAGAAATGAATTTCTATCACCAGAAGTAAATTCCTCTAATTCTTCATTGGCCGGTTGGAGAATCGAACGTGGGACCAGCAGAGTGCTAGCTGAGAACGATACCCACCCGTCCAATGAGGAACTAAGGGGGTCCATTAAGAAGAACAAAGACACAAAACTGGCAATGCGAAGCATCGCGGTATCTGTTTATTCATAGAATAAAATAATCCATAGATTTTGCCATAACTTTCTTGGCACCTCTTTTCAAACAAAATGCTACTTTGAACTGGAAAGTCCAAAAGAAAAACGAAGATTACATGTACATAAA
>JANJGK010000021.1:2506146-2518646 GCA_039081455.1 Macrobrachium rosenbergii | reverse complement strand
ATATATATATATATATACATACATACATACATATTCTCACATATTTATAAAATTCGTCCCTTCAGTTCGTTAGCTAGGAAATAAAATTTAATGGCGGGTGGAGGAAGAGACGCCACTAAGGGGGGTTGAACTTATGTAGGCCTACCCCCACATCACCTGATTTGGGGAAGCCATACCGATCTCTTTTAGTCCCAGCATCGTACGACTTTTAGGTGGGTAGAAAGCCGTTAGGGACAAAAAGACCAGTCAGGGCAGTAAGTGGGCTGTTATCCTGACCCTTAAGATACTTAGCTGTAAGGCCTATACCTTCCGAACTGTTTGCTGGCTGTTGATTGCTATTTCAGATGGACTGATGTCCTGTGCCCAACCCTAAAATTTGAATGAGAGGAGATCACAACCTCGCCGCTCACACGCACTTCACCACAGGCCACAAAAGCATCAGGTCAGCGAGGTCTCCCTTTCTCTTCACACTGGGAAAGATCTCGAGACTCCTGCGGCCGAAATTCGTCTTTTGCAAGTGAGCTCCATGCACGGATGAGATCAGGTGCGTCTTGAAGTTGCAATCTACTGCCAGTTCTTTTTCTATTCTTGTAAATTTCTCTCCATTTTCAGTATTTCCAACTTTCCATTCTCCTAAACAAAGCGCCTTGATTCAATCAGCCTCAGCAAGCACATTTGGCCCTCATGACTTGTCCCAAGCTCAAATTAAATTAGTTCAGTGATAATAATTAGAGCATTCCCACCATAGTGTTACCATTTGCTGATCAAATCTAATTGATAAATTCCTCCATCATGCATGAGTAATTTCATGTGAGAGAAAGTCATTGGATTTGAATGCTAACCTGGAATTCTCTTCCAGAATTCTGTTATCTGTCTTCAAGCGGTCTGCCCCTGCCTTGTTAACCAAAATAGCTTTGACGTTTAACTGCCATCCGGCCATGTGCAAGAGTCTTTTGATTAAGCAGTCAAGGGGCACTAGACACAGTTCCCCCCTTTCAATCCAGTTGCGTTAACCACCAAAAGTCGTTTAACCAGTCTGCAGTAAAGTTAATAGCAGGTCGAACTATTTCAGGGTTGTAGCCCTTTCAGATCCAGCTATTTGCTATGCATTGTCTAGCTTTTATTGCACATTGTATGCGCTTGCTTGCTGCTCAGTCAGCCCTTCCATATTAATTTTCTGATAGCTCCTTTTGTAAATAAATTCAGATTAAAGCATTTACTAGTTATTTTTTAACAAGGCGACCTTCACTTCTCTGTTTGCTCAGATATGATATCAAGGTAAGTCAGTTTATTCATTACATTTATCGTTTATATTCTGAGCGCTGAGTTGGCCCTTAAGGCAGTTAATAAAAATATACATTTTCATTCTTCCAACTGGCATCAGGATATAACAATATATATATAACAATATATATAACAATATATATATACGTATATATATATATATATATATATATATATATATATATATATATATATATATATATATATATGTATATAGGTTTGGATAATCTGTGTTTTAGTCCCTGCTTACTACTGTTATGTACTGTAGATGCAAATGTATATTAACTTCTGCTGGGGGTGGCATTCTTAAGACTTACTGGAAAGCTATAAGAACATACATTTCAGAGGGAATTTAAGAATAGGCGAAACTTTACTGGTTTCTTTTCATTTAGACACCGCGAAGATTAGATTATTGTTCTTAAATGCCCCATTAACGACAATGGTTTTGCTAAAATGGGGAATATCTTTAAATCATTACTATATAGTAGTAAAAGCGAGTGTTTAATGAAATATGTTTCTCCCGCTCTGTTAGTCTCAGCTTTCTCTCTCAGAGCTCCGAATAATAGAATTTTGAATACTTCAGTTAATTTCCATCGTTTCTTTATAAATCTATTTCGTTGTAGATGTATTCAAAGTTACATACACTTAGTGCTTTCAAAAACATGGAGTGAATATTGAAGTTGTTACGTTTTCGATATATACATAAGCTGACATATCGGTAGCTTTTTCTGTATGGTCTAAATTGAAGCCTATTATTACTCGTATGCATTCGGCAATCCAAAAGAGTGGATTACAGTCATTTTCCATTTCCACAGGAAATTTTGCTGATGGCACCAATTTATCTAATCTGCCAAAAAAAAAAATAAATAAATAAAAAGTGTTTAAATTTCCGTTTTCCGGCCAGGTGCTTACCTAAACAAACCATGACACGTTGCGGGGAATAAGTTTCCTTAAATTTTACTCTCGAAACCATCCATATAGTTTACTTAAACTGGTTAAACTGAAGATAAAAAAATTTCCAATGGCTCTACGGAAATATAGATAGTAATATTTCTTGCTGAATTCAGGTCTTAAGTCTTTTCAAAGCAGTTTCATCAGTTATCTTAAAATGGTCTTAAAGAACATTGTACGCAACTGCCTGCTTTCTATGGTATCAGGTAAAAATGTAACAAATCAGCAGCACGTATCGTAGTTCCTCGCGGGACGGGTGGGTATCGTTCTCAGCTAGCACTCTGCTGGTTCCGCGTTCGATTCTCCGACCGGCCAATGAAGAATTAGAGGAATTTATTTCTGGTGATAGAAATTCATTTCTCGTTAAAATGTGGTTCGGATTCCACAATAAACTGTAGGTCCCGTTGCTAGATAACCAACTGGTTCTTAGGAGAGGTGTTAATCAGCTCAGTGGTCTGGTTAAACTAAGGTATACGTACTTAACTTAGCACGTATCGTGATGAATAATGATGCTACACGGAATTCACAGACTTAGAGTCATTTTCAATATATACCATATTTGATAAATTTACTATGTCTATGTAGTTGTTTATACTAGAATCAGAAATGCTACGAACCAATGGGTCAAGATAATTAATACGTGTTGTGAGTTACTGAATGAAGGAGAAACAACAACGCATAGCGGAAAATATTTTAGTTCTTATATTACTGAAGCTTCACGAAAAACTCACTACGAGCGAAAACCCTCTGACCAACCTTCTCAACAACGAATAGAAATTAGAAAATTCCCAGATTTTGTACCGAATATAGAAATGGTAATAGAACAGGTTACTGGTGCTCCCTCTTTTGGTTCAAGAAAAATAGATAATGAAGGAAAGCAGAGAAACCCTCTTAAAATTACTCTGTGAAATACAGAAGAAAATAAGATTTTGTGGGGCCTGGAGGAGTAAAATAACTCCCAAGGGTGTTTTTCATCTCCTTCTGTAATGAGATAAGAGTAGAGTGATGATGATGATTTGTGATCTCATTTTGGTAAATGGTGTTTGATGGGTTTTCAAGGTGGGAAATAAACATGCCCGAAAAGGACTAAGTCTAAGTTATTTTGGAGGTTATCTTTTTCATTATATTTCTAAGACTAAACGTGCATCTGAGTAACTTCGTCAAGAACACGCAGATATTTAAATAATTGTATCCATATAACATTTTTCACTCGTTTGGGATACATTACTATTTCAGGCAATAAGCCAATCGCGGTATTTTCTAATTTCTATTATTTTTTCTATCAAAGTTTATCTTTCCAAACTCACTTCAGTTCAATGGATCCCTCTGGTGTCTTCATTCACCTATAACAAAAACCTGTATCTCTCTAAAACACTTTCTTGAAATCCTTTTCCTGCACGAGTCTAAAGTTTATTTCTGTATTTCATATCTACATTTTCTATTTAAATTGTGATGTGTACTCGTTATTTCTCGAAAACCGTATTAATTTTGTGCAGCGTGCACGTGTACACACTCACACACACATACACACGCACACACACACACACACACACACACACACATATATATATATATATATATATATATATATATATATATATATATATATAATTTATATACTTAGACAGATAGATACATAAATAGATAGATGTGTGCTAATGTGTGTGTATGTATATGATGTTGTACGGAGCACGTTGAGAAGGTTTGGTGAAAAATAAATCGTTTAGAGCCATCAGACGTTTTTATGATGGCGGCGAAGCTTGCGTTAGGACGCGGTGTTTGGTGAGTGGCCCGTCAGTTGTAAGTATTAAAAAATGGTTTGCTGTGTATCATGCCTGTCTAATATTTTTATGATGGACTGATAAGAGATATCAAGAAAAAGACAGGAGATATAGACGCAAGTTTTTTGGATGAAAAAATGTGGAATGGAAAAGGAAGTGCATTGTGGACAGTGTCTGCAAATGATACAAATTAAGCTGATGATTTTGAAGACTAGGTGCAGACAGGTTTGAAAGCTTTATGTTACGAAAATTGCAAGTGGACGGTAGGGAGGCAATGGTTACGACTTTAAATAGAAACGGAGAAGAATGAATAACGAATATTCGTGTAGGTGTTGGGAGGATGCAAATGCAGGATTCTGTAAGTAAAAGTAAAACAGGATGCGTCACAGAATTGTGGAACATGGAAAGTAGCAAAATATCTGCAAGTTTTGAAAGGAAACGGGAGGAGGGCCTTTGTCAACAAATGTGAGATGCATGAAGGGACTGCTAAGCCAACTCTTATTCTGGACACGAGTCACGGTCGCTGAAGGATTATGAAAGACAGGTGAATAATAATAAGATGAATTATTTTCATAGTATACTTGGACAAGAAAAGTTGCAAGGGACAGCAGTGTAGAGTTATGGCAGAGTAGTAAGTGAAAAGAAAGGAGGCTTGTAGCTGTTATGCTTTATCAACACTGGTGGATTGTAGGCTAGCCATACGGTTCTGTGAGTATTTGCGAACATTTTGCCGGATATAGAAATAATGAACTCAGACGAAATTAAAGACTGACTCTTTACTGGTCCAGAAAGCATTTAGAGTGAAATTGCGATATGCAGACTTTGTTTATTTAGTGCAGAGGTCTACCATGCGAGATATGTAGGTTCGAGTTAAATTTTTACCTACCGCCCATTTCTCATTGAGAGTATCATGCGTTCCTAGAGATTATCTCTCAAACACTCGCCCACACAGTCACTCATTCATCAACGCACGCACACACACGTACACGCCCACTCATACCACACACACACACACACACACACATATATATATATATATATATATATATATATATATATATATATATATATATATATATATATATATATATATATATATATATATATATATATATATATATATATATAAATCTATTGGAAATATTCGTGTTGCCAGTTCTTCCTTTTCTAATTTGCCTTGGATTTTTTGTGAGTCATAATCTGACCATTTGTTCGAGAGGCTTGATAATTATGTATATTCAAATAAAGGAAAAGGAGTATTAAAAGTTTCTAATCGGGAGAAAGTAGACTTCTTTATCAAACTGAAGAAACTAAAAAAAAAAAAATGTTTAGAATAATTACAAAGTAGGTAAATTTGTAGCGTAGTTGTACGGAGCTGCATGACAGAAGAACCATTAAGCATATAAGTAAACGAAACTCTAACCGAAAGCAGAAAAATAGTTACAAAATACTGAGTAGGAACTCAAGACGGTAATCGGTTATATTTCCACGTAAGAAGCATCCCTACAAGAAACACAGTTCTGGTATATTTGTATTTAATGATGATGCATTATTTGAATATAGAATATATATTTGTTCTTTGCGAGGGCTAACATTCTCTCTTTACCGAGAAAATGTGAGGAAAGAGGTTGAATCTGAAAGTAATTCTATAGCTTTCTTTCGCGAAAATAAATAATTTCATGGTGACTCTCTGGCCAGAATATTCTCACGATTCGCCCTCTTGTGATTACTGATTTTAGTTTAAGTTTAAAGCAAAATTCATGGCATAATTTTCAAATGCTTTAAAACCTGTTATTGCTACCAAAGTTGATTGTATGAAAAACCATGTGTTCCTTTGACAGATATTGTTTTGACTTACCGTTTTGACAGAAATGTTTATTGATTATGAATCAAAGCTTTGTTTGCTGAATTACTTTTTGCACCAAGGATTGCAAACGTACAATGAACTGTCGACCTTTACTGGTATTAATTGCCTAATCTCTTCCCACTCATGTATTTTCATTCTAATATTTTTTATAATGTTGTACAGTCTTCTTTAGTTTCTCTCAACTTTGCTATTTAGTTCTTTCAGTTAAACATTACTCTCTCTCTCTCTCTCTCTCTCTCTCTCTCTCTCTCTCTCTCTCTCTCTCTCTCTCTCTGGACTAGGTTAGGATAAGAACGGATGAGGAGTGTTCTTTCCAAATTCCGGAAACTTTAAATAATATATTTATTGAATTACGTAGCTGGTTGTTGGTCGATATTTGCTGGTCATAATTGGAGTTAGAATATATATATATATATATATATATATATATATATATATATATATACATACATACATACATGCGTATATATACGGTATATATATATATATATATATATATATATATATATATATATATATATATATATATATATATAATATATATATATAGAGAGAGAGAGAGAGAGAGAGAGAGAGAGAGAGAGAGAGAGAGAGAGAGAGAGAGAGAGAGAGAGAGAGAGAAAAGGACGACTTTTCAGTATTTCGTAAAATTGTTCACTTACCGTCACGTAACTGAAAACGGGATGTCTTCTGATAGTAATCCCACTTGAATGAAGCAATTCATAAAATATACAGAAGAGTCCCTCTCTCTCTCTCTCTGCATGTATGTACACACACACACATATATACATATATACAGATAGATAGATTGACAGATAGATAGATAGATAGATAGATATGAGTGAGCTTACGTATGTATGTATTTCATATGTATAACTGGAAAAAACTTTGATCCAAGGTAATGCCTAGTTACAGACATCTAAGGGTGTATGTATATAAATCCGTTTGTGTTGATATTCCGAACTGTTAACGCTTTTCTACTAGTATCCTTTGTTTCTTACTGTCCTTCCATTATTCATTTCACCCATTTCAATATTTTTTAGCGAGAAACTTACTCTCTCAAATTGTCTCTTCCCTTCTTGCACTCTTTCCTTAACCCTTTTAATGACCGCTGCGTTATCTTCTGTCATTCCCTTACCCACACCTCCTTGCGTTTCTCGTGTTTCCCTAGCCTTTAACATGTGTATTTTTCTTTCCGAGAACAATGTCATACTCTCACCTCTCCGCACGCATATTCACACTTCCCTCATGCAATCTGTCTCTCTCATTGTTTGTTCCCCGGCTTGTGGGAATTTCAGGATATGTTCCTCGCTCTCTCCCCTCTAAACATCCGAGTATCATCTCCCAGTGAGCGGTGAATAGATTAAAGCCAATAGCGAGATTTTAGGGTTTTGCCGTACAAAGGAAAACGAGGTTGTTAAACCAAGGGGAGAAACATATGAAGCTTTGTTATGGATGATTAAGCTTTTTCATAAGACTGAGATGAAAAAAATGAAGGTAGGAAAATATGGAAGCAGCATGCGGGGCGTTCAGGAGTGACTATTTACATTTATGCCTCTATATGCGGAAAGGGGGGCTCCCCCTCTCTGTAAGACTTTATATCAAATGACTGAATGATACACGCAACGGGTTATTTGTGGATCAAGTTATCATTTTCAAGAGTCAAATATGACGTGGCATACTTAAAATTATAAACATTCTAGTTCCATATAGTTCCCTTTTATACTGATGTGCATACAGTTTTTTTTTTTCGTCGCTTTCATTTGTTTTCTGAATAAACTTTCGCTCTTTCTCTTTCTGCCGTTTATGGTTAGATTACAGTGCGCTGGACTACAGTTACAAACTCGCCAGCAGTTTCCCCTTCCCTGACCTTCTTTATTTTCTTTTTTTTAGTAAAAAAAAAAATAAAAACACTTCCTAACGGGATCAACAATATTCCATTATATTGATGTCTCTTATTTCTCGGACGTGTAACGGGATAGAATGGTTTAAAAGATTCTATATTCGCAATTACTTCGCATGCACAGGAAACCTGAAACTCAACGTAATTTAGAAAGAAAATATTCATAATATTTCCATTGTTTTGTTCCATGCATGAACTGTTGAGTCGGACTTAAATGCGGTCGTTATCAAACAGATTCTATACTCACTAACGTTCGTCAAGAATTAAAAGAAAACCCAGTGTTTATATCTACATATACACGGAATGAGTAATGCTTTATACGTCAGTTCTTGATTAGGGCCTTAGCCATTACAGCCTCAAAACATGGGCCCCAATGCCTCAAGAACTCTCCATTCAATATCTTTTATTACTTCTTGAGGACTGTTAATATTTCTGTGTGTACTGAAATTGTTCTTTGAGCACATTTCGGATACTGAGTGTCCAAAAATGTTTACCGTCCACGGAATACTACATAAGGAACAAGATCCTTTCCAGTCTTATAATATTGTAATGATAAAACACACGATTTCTAATCATTTCAATTATTCGAGACATTCTCACTTTAGAAATCATTACTCTCTTCGTTGTTTACAAAATTATCAGTCAGACTACATAGATGTTAAGAGATATCGTGCTTATAAATCACATTATTCCCATATCGTTCCTAACAACACCAAGAAGAGCCTAGTTGAAAACAAAAATTTAGCTACTTAGAATCATTAGCATAAACATTACAAGCATAAACACAACAGCCACTTCCCTTTACAAAGATATAAATAAAAAGTCACACAGTACTATTTGCTGATTTATATATTCGGCTATATATATATGACTGCGTTTGTACTTACAAGTAAATTTCGCAAACAGAGCCTATCAAGTTTAGTCCTGAAGCTGCCACTTTCACATTAGGTATTAAGAGCAGTAATTACACCTCAAAGAGAACGTTAACATTTTACACCTGTCAACATAAATACCGGCATTAGTGGAATAAGAGGCAGGTACGCGCACAGCGTAATTGATTTTCGTTTAAACGTGTGCGAGTTATGGGTTTCGAAAATTTATGTTGTTTATTTGGGCAGTCATAACAAACAACAACGTATAGGTATTTCACAGAGAGCATTCCCTCGGCTTTCGGTTTGAGGAATGACACTCCGCTTCTTTTTTCATCTGGATAATGTATTACAGCGGCAGCAAATTATAATCTCTCTCTCTCTCTCTCTCTCTCTCTCTCTCTCTCTCTCTCTCTCTCTCTCTCTCTCTGTATATATATATATATATATATATATATATATATATATATATATATATATATATATATATATATATATATATGATTGTCTAGTTAATATAGGTTAGCAGCGTTCTATAGAATCAAACGTCCTGTGAAAGCAATGTCAACGCAAAAACTCCATTAATTTCTACTTACAGTAACTAATTGTCAGATCAACTGAAGAGTTGCCAGTTAAAATATATGGTGCTTTCGAAACTGCATATAATTATATATACAGTATATATAATTATATATATATAAATATATATATATATATATATATATATATATATATATGTATGTATATGTATATGTATGACAGTATGTATTAAAGATGATAAGCTATTATTTCCCCAATAGAAGATCAAACAGTAGGAAATGTTTTCTCTCGATCTTCGGTTTGTGACGTCATAATCATGTGATAATTGAGTTCAGTAAAGCAACTAACCTAATTTAATGTATGTAACAAACTTTATATTTTTGATGCAAATGTTATACATCCTTCTAAAGCTATTCACTGTCATTCCTGTATAAGACTATTGCAAGGAGCAGTACGAGGAGTCCTTCAGAGTTTTAATCAGCGTGTTAACTTACTTAAAATGGCTGTACGACTTCGTACCCACCGTTAAATAACACCGCTGGACAAAATGTGAGATCAGTTTCTCGCAAGACCGCGAATCTTTTACTTGATCTTGATTACAGTTGGAAACGTTCTTGCACGTTCGTACCTTTGGAGAACTGAGCCGAATCCCTTCGCAAAAGTTTTCATTAAACAAGAACAAAGAAAATGTAGAATGCAGGCGCAAGTGCAAATGTTTTATCTAGAGAAAGAAAGTTGGTTAATCAAGGGTGTGCCGTTTTAAAGGTGACCTGGCCGAGGCGAATGCTACGAGAAAAATTTAGCCCTTTGGAAATCGCCCTCTGAGACTATCTCTCCTGGACAAGGATCTAACGATAGCATAAGGTACCAAAAGTTTTCGTGGTTTTTCCATAGAGAAAGAACAAAAGTTTACGAAACCTTTGCACATGTGAATGGGATTTTTTTTTTTATCTTAATAAGATGAAAGACTTTTGTGTGTATGTACAGAAGTGCGAAAGACAATTTATGAACGGGGTTGAAATACCTATGTCTCTATAAAATATTTCTTCCTCCCAAACCTTCATTTTTTATCCGAAGCATCCAATATCCTTGCAACATCTTTTCCTAGTGCCTAATATTTTGGAAACTGTTTTCCTTTAACAGTAATTTAAACTTTTATGTCTGATAAAATTAACGCGGTAAAAATAGATTATGTAATAGGAGGACAGGCACCCCATGAATTTTACAGCTATACCGGCGTAAAATTCAGTTATAAAATGCAAAATTGTGATACAAAAGAGCATATCACTGTTTCAAAAAGCAAAGAATAATGAATCATAGCACAATGAACCCTGTTTATTTTTTGTAGAAAATGTATTGAGAAAAAGCCTTTAGAAAAGGTAGGAAAAGCGACAGTCGCCTTACGCTTTCTCTTCTGATTGTCTGCTCTATCAAAAATACACAGACACACTTTATATATATATATATATATATATATATATATATATATATATATATATATATATATATATATATATATATATATATATAATTCTAGATATATTATCCTTCTTCAAAAGATTACTAAATCCCGCAATAAATCGTGTTCATGGGCATGAGAGGGAGAAAACTGTTCAGAAATAATAAACGAGGGGTGTGTTATGACGAAACTTTATTTTATTTTGAATGCACTCACACACTTATTTATAATATATATACACACGTCCATATATATATATATACATAAATACATATGCATATACGTATATAGATGTACGTATGTATGTATGTATGGATGGAAATATGTACTGTATGCGTATTTATGCATTACAAATCAAAAGCAAAATAACTTCATGCACAATTTTTTCACTTCCTTGTGCGATGATAGATATGGCCGTAGATTTTCTATTAAACTGTGAAACATTCTTTCTGTCTTCTAATCACTAATTAGTGGCGCCACTTAAAATCGATACATTTCATTCATAATTAATTACATCTGTATAATAAGAACAAATACACTTTGTTCTTAACGGCACTCACCCAAAATTTTACCTGCTAAGGACAACACAGCAGAAACGTCTCTCGATAAATAATCTTAGACTTGGGCAAAAAATAAAGGCTCATAAAGTTCCATAAAGCAAAGTGAAGTATTCTGTTAAATCGCAGCACAAAAGATTCGCATTTTCTCTTCGGGTGAGGAAAAAAGACTCCCTGAAGTTTGCAGGGAATTTAATTAAGAACCTAATATTTATTCTGTCAAGTTACTTCATTATACACCTTGGGCGTGTTAATTGCTTGCTCGTGACGTGAAGTTTTCGCGCGAGGTAGAACCAGTGTGCCCTAGACAAAATTCGCGGAGAGGCACGTACTGGCTCGTTGAGCTTGGGTGGGCGTGATTTAAAATGTATTGGTGAGTTGGTGGTAGCCAGGGTGAGTTTTGTATTATTTGTATTCATTAAAAAGCACTCCTTGCTTTTTAAGGATATAAATGAAAAATGTAGTCACGTTTTTTAGAACTTAATTCAAGGTAAAATTAAATGGAGTATTGATTTACATAGTTTTTAGATTTAAGAATATAAATGAAAAATGTCGTCACTGTTTTAAGAACTTAATTTAAAGAAAATTTAAATGGGGTATTGATTTACATTGTTTTTAGATTGTCAACCTGTTTTTACTTTATGTTTAGAGTGCGCGTTTATTCGTATTAAGTACAATGACTTCGTTGGTACTAACAGTTTAATTTTCCTGCTGAACATTATCGTTACTACTGATGTCATTATTGTTGTCATTGTTTGTGTTAAGATTACCACCGTCAACATAATAATAATAATAATAATAATAATAATAATAATAATAATAATAATAATAATAATAATAATAATAATAATATTTTTATTCCAGTTCGTAACAGATGACAGAATAATCTTTACGTACCGTAACTTTCATAAGGCTTTAGAAGGGCGATTAGAACGCGTCTTTACACTTATTAACAGTTAATATCTTTTAGGAGTATGAACAAACAGATGTGAAATTTCCTTATGGAAAAACTACCCAGCAGTTACCACGATCAAACCCAATTTTACTTTAATCTTTAAGATTATGACGCGGCCACATTTGTTTGACGCGGCCATATTTGTTTGACGCGGCCATATTTGTTTGAGCATTCAGTAGGCTATGTTATCAGTTGAAAACTGCAAAGCCCGATGAGTCTAAAATCATGTTTATTATGATATCCAGCCGAACCCGCCTTATGATACATAAGGCTGTGTGACAAAGGGCCAAACTTTTTATACATACTTTGTACATGTGTCCGTCATCAATACGTA
>JANJGK010000021.1:2476146-2501146 GCA_039081455.1 Macrobrachium rosenbergii | reverse complement strand
GATAAAAACATCCCTCCGAAAGCGAGAGGTGGCGAATTACCTATATGAACAGCATGCATTAAAGCCCTAAATATATTATGTCATCGAGCTATCCTACTCCTGCAATATCACTCCCGAATGCTTAAAGATTTCTCTAACCACTCGAGCGGCACATGGACGGCACATGGACGGCACAACCAGTCAAAAGGTCCCTTGATAATATCACTTCCTAATCGGGAAAGTAACTAAGCATGCAAACTGGGTATTGTAATTTAATATTTCACAAGTAAGCAAATGAAATACTTCAAACATGGAAATGCTAGAATGCAAAAAATACATACGTAGCTAGGTTGCTGAGGTAAATCCATCGCTTAATCACCACTTGATTAAAAATCCCAGTAAAAATATATCTTCTCTTTAAAAAAATGGCTTCTCTCTCGTACAACCCACAGCCGGTCAAGTTAGCAAGAAGGCACTTCGGGTGCATATTAATGGCACTAGAAACAAAATGCCTTACTCTTTGCTTTTTATTTGTATTTCATCATTTCAAAGGTTAAGAACCAGAACCACTATCATGAACATAATTCGCTGCTTCTTTAGCAGTTTGATACATTATTACTTTGATTCCTACTTGTCATTATTTTGTTATTTTTTCCGACTTAATCCTTTAAGGGTAATTAGTTATAAGCCAGGAAAAAAAGACAACAGTCATTGTTAGTGCGCTGAATAATTCACCGCAGGCACTACCATTGCAATATGAGGTTATGATTATTGACCAAAGCTACAGTTGAGACTTGGTTAGAACAACTATCCCACCACAAGGGCGGGGCCATGGTAAACTTTGGAGTAATGCTGACCATACGCGAATTCCTATTGTGTTGAACTTTCCATAGTGCGTAGAGGCTAAATAATACCTGTTCATGTTAATTGGAAATTAGTAAGCAGGCCTTATTCATGTAGTTTAAGACTGTATCCGTATGTAGTGGGTATCAGTCACTGCAAAATTGAGTTGAACGATTTTCTCCAACTGCAGTTGGTTAAATTCTAACCTGTCTGTTCGTCTATGAGCCTCAAATCTTTTGTGTTATGACTGTCGATCATGTATCATAAGTTTATGAAAAAGATAAGCGAATCATTACACATAAGAATTTACTTATAGCTTCCGCCAGATTTCGAAATTGTTTTTAGTATCCAATTGCTTTTAGTTAGGGTATAAATAATCAGGGAAATGAAGATTTAACATGTTTAATTTTAATGGCAAAAGGTAGAAATTGTTTCTGTATGTTGATGACACATCGATTAAGAGAGAGAGAGAGAGAGAGAGAGAGAGAGAGAGAGAGAGAGAGAGATTGTTTCCGTATGTTGATGACACATCAATTAGGAGAGAGAGAGAGAGAGAGAGAGAGAGAGAGAGAGAGAGAGAGAGAGAGAGCGAGCACAGAAATAAAATAATTGAAGCAGAATCTTTATATCGTCACGCCAAAGACATTAGTTCTTTCAGGGATGACGTCATCAGTTTCCAGTGCGTTGGTGTAAAGATTAATTGCTTTTCTAGAATTCCTGGAGGAATTTCCAACAGGATGTAAAAACAACGAACTATAAAACGCCATACACAGAAACATCTTTCATTTCTTTTATGTCCTTGTTGTTCTGTATGATCAAAATATCAAATTCACTGAGGTTTGCGCGACCTTATGTTATGATATTTTTAGGAAGATTTTCCATTTTTCCAGGATTTATGAAGAAACGTAACTCTCTTGAATAAAATGTTAAGCTTCTCAAAGAAAGTCAACATATGGAGGATTAATTTGTATATAGTTGATATATCTCTTCAGACGGGTAAAAGGTTTCTAAATACAGTCTAAATGAAAATCCTTCACATATCTAAATTTCATGGAACGTGAAGTACTTTACTTATTTGTAATGCCTTATTAATTCGTCTAGTATTTTTTGTAATGTCTTTTTTTTTTAATTTATTTCCTACCCTAAGGTTGTGGGTTGGTTCGTTGGTAACTGAATGCAGTCTTTTCAAATTCCATGGTGGAAATTTGCTACTGCAAAAAAAATATTGGTTGTGGGTTTCGAAATGAAATTACGTTGAATTCAATTAATGCACCAGACACCTTCATGTTATATGACTTGTGCTGTGAGGGTAAAGAGCTATAAGGAATCTTTTCGAAAACGCAGCTCAATTTGCTCAGGGCCGTGTCGAACCTACTCCTCATTATTATCGTCCGAGTACGTTTTCAATTCATACATTTATGATACTGGAAACATTTCTTATCGCAAACAATCATAAAACTCGGAGGGACACATGGAATCATCGAGGATTTTGCTGGAAATCTGGAACAGTAAAAATCCTTTGAAGTTTAAAAAGATCAAGTTATACGTTAGCTGGCTTGCTCTTAAACTCAAATTCCAGCTCAAGTTCGTATAAGAATTGCACTCGCTATTCCCGCAGGTCGAGGTTTATTTAGAACCAGGTGAAAGACATATTTCAACGGGGGTACATCCTAACCCAGCCCTCTCTTAACCCACCTAAGCTTAACTTTGGGTGTCGAGGGTGGTGGTGGGTGGTCGCTTAGCACATCAGAACACCCCGGGCTAGACATCGTGCATGGCATAACGACGTGTTCGCGACTTGTTGGCACTATTAAAGAAAGGATTTTGCTGGCTTATGTACATCTAAATATGCATTGTAATTTTAGGAATAACAAACATTTTGTTTTGGCCGGGGGTTGGGGGCGGGGGGGCGAGGGATGATGCTTGGTCTTGGTGTCCAAAATCAATGTTAATATATGTGGCAAATGAAAGTCCTGGATTTCATTATACTGCATCATTAGGAATTGAGCATCCAATAGCATCATCATGAAGAATAGCCGATCGTTTTTGGGGAAAAAACCATTCTGGCTCAATTGTTAAAGACTTGGGACAGACTAAAAATAAGTCTAGGTGCATCTTGGCAGTATTGACATCCGAATTTTAGAGTTATCACTTTAAAAAGTGATTCCTTTACACACAAAGAACCTGATGATTTTCATTTTAGTGTTGTCGTATTTGCAGAGATGAAGGAAGCCGCTTCGCCCTAACTTCCTTGCATTTTATACTATAATAGATGGCATAATAACTTGTTCACTACGGAACAGTTTTATTCGGTATGAGGAATGCCACAAAATCAAAAACAAGGATGATAGGAATGAAAATCAAGTTGAATAATTCTATCAGTCTATTACACCAACGTGTTATGCTGGTAGCTTATCGCAAATTCTATTATACCACAGGTTTACCGGAGGGCCTTCGAGATTAGGCTGTTTCCCCGCATTAAGTCAGCTTAGGAAGAAGATCGTTGCGCTCATTTTCGCATTTACGTAGCTAAAATGACAAACCTTAGATATTTCGCATTTGATACCATACGGAGGAGATGGAAGAGGATCTGTCATTTGTTAAAATGTCTTTTATCAAAAGCATGAAATATCACTCTGTAGAGAGGAAAAATCAAGGTGATATTTCCTAATTTTATGAAACGTAATAGATGGCAAGATTACTTAGGTAATTCCTAAGTCGACATTGGCCATATCATTGACGGATTTGGTCAAACTGAAGTTTGGTACGAAACATGAATATCAGAAGCGACAGACATAAGTAAGAACACTGATATTTTCAGGTTCTTTGTCCGGCACTGTATGTATTTTTCTCGGCTTTTCCGACGGCCAGTGGAATAACTAATAATTCAGTAGGTCGCCGTCTTCATGCACTACACACATTCAGTTTCTGTTTTTCGAAGCTTTTTTTGTCTTCCTTTAACTTTTCCAGAACGAAAAAACTTCCTCATCATAAGAGATAACTACTGTATATTTATGTGCTGATAATGACCCTTCCTAATACTGACATTAGAAGACCCAGAATGTGATCACGATCACGTTATGCAGAGAGAGAGAGAGAGAGAGAGAAATTTCTTAGCAGATGAAAGTCAGTGATACAGATCATATGTTTGTTATAATAAGAACATTTTCACCTCCATACCTCCATGTCCTCCATTTTGTAGATTTTTCTTATAAATTAAACACATTCAAGGCTTCGCTATGGTCAGTACCTTGTTACTAAGCTGGAAATTACCGTTTTTACACAAAAGCAGTCAGAGATAACCCTAAAGCCTTTTTCTTTAAATAAAGCAAAGTTATCATGTGACCATCTATACTTCGATATATAGCTCAACAAATATCAAATAAACATTATTGTTTTTGTTTTAAAGGCCCCAGTAACGCTCACTAATCACCCACATTTGTTATTTCAGTGATATATAATGAATTTCAAATGAATTAACGGGCCAAGTAGCTTAGCATGGTAAACAATAACATCACTACTGCAATCCTGAAATATGTAAAATCTAGAGGATAATATGATAGCTGTCGTGTGCCTTTTCGCTGATTTATTTTGTTGAAAGTAGTCATTCCAGGCTTGCACAATGTTTCAGTCCATGGATTTATAAAAAGATTATTCTCGAACCCTTGAAATAAAAAGCGCAAAGTTAAACGCTGGAAAGCAACGTAGAATGCTTATTTAGTTCACTAATTTGTTTTATGTAATTTTTTTTCAGCAGTACAATATCACCTAACATCTGTATATTTATAGCTCAACTTGCTGACATTTTGCATTCCTTATCTTAACTTACATTTCAGATACCGTAAAATTAAGAAAAACTCGTACGCCAAAAGGTATTCTCTCTCAAACCTAGATCCAATAAGGTAAAAGGTAAGTTCCTTGAAGAACATTCATGGTCAGTTAGATGCTTTTTCTACAAGTTAGTATTTTTGTAATCCACAAATATAAAGTCTAGTCTTCGTTTTATAGACGTGACTTGGTATACTGAGGAATAAAGACTAGTTCACAGTTTCCCAACTGCTTCAGTTTAATACTCGTACAGTACACTGGCAGACATATATATTTAACAGATGCCAATTTCAGTCATTTTCAAACAGGACTTGTAATGTTTCGCACTATAAATCTTTTGGTATAAAAAAAAGACAATTATTCATTGTCATCAAAGATGAATACCGTAGTGGAATACTTATTACTATCTTTTAAAGTGGAATGCGCATTATATTAGCTGAAAATCAAATGTCATTGTCTATCTTATTATTATACATTTCCTTTGCTAACTTGTTAGCCGGAGGGTATAGACAGCTGCCCTAATTTCGAAGTTTTAATTTACAAAAAATGACGAATGAGGAACTGACAACGGGTTGGTTTAGAATAAAAAAAGAAACTGTTACGATGAGAATAAGAATAATTTTTTCAACCTGGTGTTTGTCTTTGAACTGATTCTTATGAAGGTTTGTAAGATAAATGCAGTTACTGTAGATTCAGCAGGTCAGAATTTAAAGGACTTTCGTGTCACCTTTTTTTTGCAGTGAGGAAATAGAAGTAAAATACATACGTTAGTGATAAGTGTTTTGCTTAAGGTCATACTGCAATTTTTGTTTAATAAGCTTCAAGAACTAAAAAAGTGGATTTTCCACACCGTTTACTTTTAACCTTTTTGTTCATATTTCATATTTCATACTTTTCATATTTTCTCATAATTTCCAAGTTATTTCTACTTTGTTTTATGCTATAGCAATAACTGGATTACCTCTCATGTGGAAGATCAGATCTTATCTGTTTACATACACACACGAATATATATAAATATATATATATATATATATATATATATATATATATATATATATATATATATATATATATGTATATATGTATATATATATATATATATATATATATATATATATATATATATATATATATATATATATACATACATATACATACAAACCTTTTCTTACTATTTTCTTTTCTCAATAATACCTTTGACTAAACTTCTTTCACCCTGTGCATTTCCAACGCCAAGTCGATAAACTTACTGGCTGCCAACATATAGTTACTTAACCATACAAGCAAGACACTGCTCTCCTAGGAAGGTTAGGAAACACTAGTAAACCGCAAATTGGGATGAAATGTCCCCTAAATGACTGATGCGCGTGCTCTCCTGAGACCAAGGACAACCGGGCTTTGTTTGCTTCTGCAGGAAGATGGGAGGTGAAAATAGTGGCATTTTTACCTCTCTTCTTCTTCTTCTTCTTCGTCTTTAACGTGCATTTTTCCCATTATTATATGGGGTAAGCACGTTGCCTTCTTTTTGAAGGACTTTGATTTGGCGGTGGGGTAGGCCATAGCCTCGATCGGCTGCCCTGCCTGACATCGCTTAGACCCCGATAGCGAATGTGTATATGTTACCAAATCCCCAGCTCCCTTTCTCCCAGCAGCGAGGAGAACTGGGCGAGTAGGTTGACAGTTCGAGACGTGTGAGGTGTCTGTTATGTTTTTGAAGGTGTTGGAGTGGCTTTGTTTATGTGTGTATTAATCTGTAACACCCATTTGCTACACCATTAACCTGAGGCGTGAGGTTTGCAGCACCATAGCCTGTACCACTACTGTAAGAAATCTGATAATAATTTGAGTATTAAGGTTCGGATTTTCATTTTGCATCTGAGACAGATGAGCAGAAGTGGATGAGAGTTTATTTCCTTAGAGAGAAAGATGAAGTTAATGTATATAGTTCATTAAAAAAAAAACGTGAAATGTCAGGGAAGGACAGTGTGGGTGTTCCTGGAGTAGCTGAGAAATGTAGAGTTAGGGAAGTGATATTACTTATAGAAGTGTCGGTGAAAGAGCTCATTAATGAAGTTATCGGAGGACTGTAAGGATAAAATTGAGTGGTACAGGAGGAAATATCATGATAGTTAGCGAATGTGATTGAAAAGGTTAGTGTTTTCATCAATCCGTATCTGGTCTTGCTGTGTTTGGAGGCCGAGACTGGTGGTTCTGCAATGGCGAGTGAAGGAAAAAGAACTATTGTAGGTAGTAGGTGCGAAGTTTCTGAAATAATTGAATTAAAGAAAAAGCTAGGGGTGGGGATGGGGGTTGGCGCTTTTGAGTCAAAGCACTTTGAAGCTGACGATGTTAGTAAGGAGTATATGAGAGAGAAATGGTGAGATGAATGGCCGGGAATGAATCTGCCCATTATTAGTTTGAAGTGAAAGTGATAAAGAGTTGTGAGCTGGGAAGGAATAGTTGAAATGCATTACTAAGCATAATTAAGGTAAGTTAGATTGATAAAAAGAAAGCGTGAGTAATCATATAGTAGATAGAAAGAGACGGATGAATAGTGGGCTAGGCTTGTAACCACCACCCGGCCCTGGAAAAATCCCGTAGGGGAGTAGTAACATCGGCGCACCTCACGTGGCAGACTGTAGGCATTACTGAAGGATCTTTGCAGTGTCCCTTCGGCCCGTAGCTGCAACACCTTTTATTCCTTTTACTGTACCTCCGTTCATATTCTCTTTCTTCCAACTTACATTCCACCCTCTCATCCTGTTACGCCTTTAAAACTCTCCCTCTCAGCGCTGAATGACCCTAATAGGTCCCAGCGCTTGGCCTTTGTCCTAAATTTTATATTCCATTTCACGGGCCTAGAAAAATTTATGAAAGAATTTACAGAAGGAATGTGGAGGGTGCTGAAGGCGTAGTGTACAGATAACCATTTTCTAAGAGTGATTGTGAGATGTATATAGAGTCAGACTGTCTTTGGCATGTTAATGTATCATCATGACGATTTAAAATCTTCTTATATCTGTGTATGTATGTGTGAGTGTGTGTGCTGTAGTTCATTTATGAAGCACCGGGCTCAAATTTGCAAGGTCAGTGGTTTTACGCCGTCCTACCTACCTCCAGTTGACCTAAATGAGAATGGGACCGTTATCAAATGGAGTCAAGAAAGGGGCCAAAGAAAAATATTCTCATCACCACAGACTTGCTGACAATTCGATTTCTGTAGCAATTCATCACCAACCCTATAAAGGGAAAAATACCTTTAATAGAATACAATTATTTTTAAGGCCTATTGGCCCAAAATATACTTTTGTAATATTACCTTTCATAATGAAAATAAAACCTTAATTTAATTTCAACAGAGGTAAAAATTGCATTCACAGAATTTTACTTGGAACATGAGCAGATACAATATAATTTGCTTGATGTCTTTTGTATTTTCTTTTATTTATTTTTTTTTTACTTTTGTTGGATCTTTCCAAGGGTTTAATAAAAGGCCGTTGGGATGACCCTAAAAACATAAACAAAGGACTGTAAATATCATAAAAATAATGACCCCAAAGAAATATTAGTCCTAGATAACGACCACGCACTTTGCTGGGGGACACTATCTAGGAAAGACCCCTTTTGTTGCCTTAAATGGATAGTCCGTATTACGATCGCGTATACAGTGTAACCTTTTTGCTCTTCCTCGAGACTCGTGATTTATTGGAAAACTATTATTGCCGTTACAGATTCTTTCGCTCGTGTTTTATTAGAATCTATTTCATATGCAATTTAAATGCTTCAGTTTCCAAGTCTTATTTGTATCATTGCCGTATTTAAAAAAAATAACATTTTTAGCAAAGACAAAAGTAATTAACTTTAAAACCTTTAAGGGTATTTATTACCAATTTTTTGTTTCAACCCTCATCATATTCGGCCTTTATATTTGACCGAGCATTAAATTTATTGCTTAATTTCTAGCTTTTGTCGCTCCCCTTAATTGGCCTATAATAATACCATGCTCATGAATATATTTTTGCTGTCGCATTATAGCAGCAGTAATAATAAGGCTCAAACTGCATGCAGGTACATCAAAGTCAAATTTCCTCCTCCGATCGATCTAGTGAAGTCTGAATTGGCCAGGAAGTCTAGAAACGCAGAGTATGTTAACACAACTCATGCAGTGGAACAAAGCCCTTAAGGATTAATCCGTTGTCGGCGTCATAATCCTATTAGAATTAATTCGCGATTTTAATCCAGGAGGATCTATATAGCCGGTGATGGAGGTCCATTTTGTCCATTACCACCACGTTGGTTTAGAATCAAGCGACGGTCGGTGGGCAGATATTATTCGAGGAAAGTAATGGAAGCGATTGGTAAACGGTCCCATGGTTAACCTGCTTAAACATACTAATGTTATATATATATATATATATATATATGTATATATATATATATATATATATATATATATATATACTGTATATATATATATATATATATATATATATATATATATATATATATATATATATATATATATATATATATATATATATATATATACACACATGAACACACACACACACACACACACACACACACATATATATATATATATATATATATATATATATATATATATATATATATATATACACACATGAACACACACACACACACACACACACACACACATATATATATATATATATATATATATATATATATATATATATATATATTTATATTGTTACTTTAACCTTTGATTTATGTATTAAATATTATGTGGTTTTTGTCAGTATTTGTTTGTCCTCATTGAATCCTCTTCCACATTAATTTTTTGGTATGATTCCACCCATCGTGGACTTCGTCGCTGTTTGGCGAATACTGGTATTTAAAGATTTGGAAGTCTTTATTGTGTGGTGGTCAAAAAGGCCATTACATCTGGCTACTGTGACAGGATATTTTGATCCTTAGTATTTGCTTCAGTGCGCAAGATTGATTCTTGGGGTGTTTGTCAAGCAGTATATTTTCACCTCCTCTAATTTTGTTTTGGGTAATTTGTTATTGTGTGTGATTTTTGTGCATAATTTTTGTGGGAGGTTTTTGAGTGCATTGTCATTATGGCCACTTTTGATGTAATGGAACTCCATAGTGGAGAGGGGTGGCAAGACAGGCTTACAGAACTAAATAAGCAGGAATTAGAGGTGGTAGCCAATTTTTTGGATAGTGAATACCCAATTTTGGTTAGGAAGGGTTTTTTGTCGTTAGAGGCATATGAAAAGGTAAAAGTGATAACGGTGGATGGTAAACTAGAGGCTAAGCAGTCAGAAGAGGTACTGTCTGTGGTAATGGTGGAAGTTTTAGATAGGCAGATAAAATCGAAGCAGATGGAAATTGCCCTGCAAAGGCTAAAAGCGGAAGAGAGAGAAAAAGAGAGACAGCATGAGATTGACATGCAGACCCTTCGAAATAGGGGTTCTTCTTCATCACAGAATAAGTCAGTAGCTCCTGGTATTAATTTGGTTGGGGTGCTAAAGTTTGTCCCCAATTTTCAGGAGAGTAATGTGGCTGAAGTTTTTGTGTCTTTTGAAAGAATTGCCTACTTATTAAGTAAATTAATAGGTAGGGCGCAAAAGATTTATGTTACATTAGTTGAGATTTTGTCATCTGACTATGACAGTGTTAAGGCCATTGTGTTAAAGGCTTATGAACTTGTTTCTGAAGCATATAGACAGTGATTCAGGAATTTACAGAAAAGTAGGGAACAAACTTTTGTGGAATTTGCCAGGGGTAAAGATCAGTGTGCTGGTGACTCGTTCAAGTCGAAATAGTGGATTTCAAAAAATTAAAAGAATTGTTGTCGGTAGAGGAGTTTAAGAGGTGTGTGCCTGATAAACTGAAGGTGCACCTCAACAAGTTAAAACTTGATACCCTTCAGGAGGTGGCCATCACTAGTGATGAATATTTCTTATCCCATAAAATTGTGTTAGGAGAGGTAACCGGAAATGAGAAAGCTGGATGGGTGAGAGTAGTAGGGGTAATAATAGCAGTAATAATAATAGTAAGGTACAAAGGAGTAGTGTTAATTATTATATTATACTAATTCTCGTGTTTCTCCTAACAGTGGTAACAGGGGGTCAAATTCATATAATCCTGATACGTTAAAGGTAATGACGTGATTCTTTTGCTATAAGAAAGGACAAGTCACAGGTATGTGTTTTGCCTTTAAGAAGTCACAAAAGGCTAAGGGAAGACCGGTGATGAGTGTGGGAAGGAAAGAGAGGGAATCGGTTCCAACAAACCAATGACTAGGTGGTAGGGAACCCCTGGCGCCCTTTCAGAAATATTTGTCCCCCTTGAATAGTCTTGCACATTAAGTGGTTGTATTTAGCATATGATTCCAGCCATTGTGGACTTCATTGCTGGTAAGTGAATATTGGAAGGGACCATCACAATATATATATATATATATATATATATATATATATATATATATATATATATATATATATATATATATATATATATATATATATATATATATCTCGATGCATATATATATGTATATATATATATATATATATATATATATATATATATATATATATATATATATATATGTATATACATAACTTATCACATTAGTTCTAATTCAGTTTGATTTTCTCTATCAAAGGATCGCTTTGCATTTTTTGAGGTATTATTACCCATGCAATGTTGATTTATCCTCTTAATCATCAATGTTCTCTGTTCATTCTACTTGTAAATGAGAGTATCCATCTATTTCTAGAGTTCATAGAAACATGAATGGTAATATTGTAAAGTATCATACTGAATAGAGACAACTACTAACGACCTGCCGGCATTACAGAATTGTTATAGTAACTCTCGACGTATCTGCTGTTGCAAAATTTTCCCACCTCATGTACATCATATTTACATTGCAGGCCGGACCAAATGGCCCACGAATTATTTTTACTTAATTCGGATTATTGACGCCCTACATTGCCGGTAATTTCGAGCTCCATGATCAATAAAAGTTAAAGTAAATTTGGTGTTTCTGATGATTGGAGGGTGGATGATCAACATACCAATTTGCAGCCCTCTAGCCTCAGTAGTTTTTAAGATCTGAGTGCAAGCAGAAAAAAGTGTAGACGGAAAACGTGCGGACGGACAGACAAAACTGGCACAATAATTTTCTTTTCAGAAAACCCAAAAGTACTTTAGGGAGTATAAGAAGTTATTGTACAAGGAAGTAAATGCAGAAAGAATGGTAAATGAATATGATCTCAAAATAAAGGATGTAAGAGGAAGAATGCTGGTTGAATAGAGTAGTCCAACGTAAACAGGTAAAGTTTGAGGATTGGTCTAGTGTGGAAGAGAAACAAGTCGCAGAGTTGAATGAAGCAGGAGTGATGCTGGGAATTGTAAGTTTGAAAACTTTATTAAAGTACCTGTTGAAGATCATATGAGGGTAACTAAGCGTTTGAAGAATGGTAAGACAACTATGATCTGAGGGGATTATGGGCAAAACCTTGCAGTATTCCGGAGAAATTGTAATAAAGTGATTGACCAGTGTATATGAGGTTTATCAGGATAAAGGAAAGTTTCCGAAGAGAAGGCCCTACCAATTATAGACTCGTGAGGTACATGGTAGGAACCTGATTGAGAAAGTAAGACAAATAACAAGACTGATACGAGAGCATTTTGTGGTTAGAAGGAGGAGAGAATGTCTGTATGAACTGTTTGTTATGAAAGGCTTCAAAGGGATATTTGAAAGTAGAGTGCAAAAGCTGTACATGAAATACACGAACCTAGAAATGGATATGATCAAACTGATAGAAGCAATGTAGGGGATGCTGAGGATTTATGGCATAGAAGGTAAGTTTCTGAGGGTAATAAAAAGGTTTTATGGTGGAGGTAAAGTGTATATTACAGTTTATAGACAGGAGACTGACTGCTCTGGTGTCAAAATATGGCTGGAACAGGGGAGTTTTGTCTCTTGTGGGTTGTTTTATGTCCTTGCAAATGGTGTGGTGCAAGAAGTAAAAAAAAGTGCAGTAAATGGGGGTGAAAAATTGTAGAATAAGAAAATGGATCCTATATGTAGTGTGATAAGGCTCATGTTTGCAGATAGCAGATAGGAAAGTGTTTGTAAGAGGGGGGAAATTGGATGGTAAATATGAGAGCGATATAGATTATGAAGATACATGAAGACGTGGCAGACTGAGTGATGAATGCTGGCATGGATAGTAGAAGAATGGAAGATACTGACTTCAGAAGTATTTGGAAGTACATGTAGTAGATTGTAATAGAGTGGACCAAGAGGCGAGCCAAAGAATAGGTGACAGAAGGCAGCAGGATATGTGCTTATGACTGAGAAGATGCTTAGAGTACCTAAGGACACTTCAGTTGTTTCATGGAGGAATCTGTATAGAACGGGATAGATTTTTCTGTAAGAGAGGTTACTTGTAGCGCTTTAGCTTCGCTATTTTTAAAGGTAAAAGCAATTAACTTCCTAAAAAAAATTTCAGTGTTTTTAGCTACTATCTTAACTTCCTTTGTCTGCGAGATTTGTTTTTCTTTTATTCTATGACGTAACAGCAAGGATGTTAAAGAAAACTATTCTATTATGTTTTGTTCAGAATGTATTTGTCAAGTAATGAAGACAATCAAAGTTGTCATGCTCTATAGATATGTTGATCATGCTTTAGCCGCGTTCATAAATCTAATTTCAGGTCTGGTCTTAATTTTCTTAAGAGGGCAAAACAAAATATATTTTTGTTCTCCTTACTGACACGATCAAATGAAGATGATGGAGGATCCTTGATTGCGAAATAAATGACGAACAGAAGAACTACGAGGCAACAAGAAAGGAAGAGCCAAAAGTCTCCGGGAACAGGAGCAACATCCAAAATATCTGCAGTCCCTGGTGGGTAGAAGTGGTGGGAGAGGGATCCTTCTGCACCCTTCAAGAGCACTTAAAATTTGGCTTCATCATCTTTGAAACAAGCCATGTGCGTTTTATCCACGGCATTAATTTCGTGTGAACATGACATTGCTATAGAAGCCAGTATGGGTTGAAAATGTGATACACGTCAACATTAATTAAAACATGTGCAGCTTGCAACATATCGCTGAAGTGAGGTTTGACGCTTTAAAAGAAGTAAAAAAATGAGTAGAAACATAACCGTTGATGAAAAAAAAGAAAATATGTACCTTCCATCGCACACAAGGCGCAAATGAAACTGACGCCGCATTTCTGGTCAGTTTCATCATAAACGATTGAAAGAATTTTTTTTTACAAAGGTGGCTTGACTTGCAGGTCGTAGAATCGCCTCATTCTCATACTGCAGCAAGTACTTCCTGTTTCTTGTTACTCATATGTATGTTTGACTAAATTGCTCACACAAATAAAATCTAGGCATCTGGTTCATATATCCTTCTGAAGCAAAGATGGCACGAGAGGAAAGCTTTTGGGTTTGATATCACCCTCACATTTTCTTTTCCGAGTGAAAGGTTTTTCCAGATTTCGTGATTTCCATCATGGCCGAAAACGTAAGCTTGTTCCTGGTTTAGGTGTCAGAATTGTCCAACGACTTATTTAATTTTTTCTCAGTACAAGTAAACTCTCATTCTCTCTTTCTCTCTTTCTCTGTCTCTCTCACTCTCCTCAGTAGTTTCTTAAGTTTTACAGTGACCGAAGTATGTTAAAAATTATAATGAAACTGAAGGGTTAAGAGATCGCATAAACACATACTCACACACACACACACACACACACACACACACATATATATATATATATATATATATATATATATTAAATTTTATTACTTACTCAAATGCTCTGTGGATTAATACAGTTAATAACAGGACCTCATTTAAACCGGATGCCATTTAGCAGAGATATCTATCCAGAAAAAATTACGAGCTTTCCAGGACTAACTGTCCTCATCGGCTACCAGACGATGAGGACAGTTAGTCCTGGAAAACTTGTAACTTTTTCTAAATAAATATATCTGCTATGAACCATTCTATTCAAACAAAGTCTTGTTATTAAATATATATATATATATATATATATATATATATATATATATATATATATATATATATATATATATATATATATATATATATATATATATATATATATATATGAAATTTTTATCACACCGTGATTTATATACAATCATGAAGCTACAAATGTCGCTTAATATCGAAATTCACGCTACCTCGGTATATCTCCGTTGGAGAATTGTCGCCGAAGGGGAATTTATATAAATTCCCCTTCGGCGACAATTCCCCAACGGAGATATACCGAGGTAGCGTGAATTTCGATATTAAGAATTTATATAAATTCCCCTTCGGCGACAATTCTCCAACGGAGATATACCGAGGTAGCGTGAATTTCGATATTAAGCGACATTTGTAGCTTCATGATTATACATATATATATATATATATATATATATATATATATATATATATATATATATATATATATATATTTATATATATACTATATATATATATTTATATATATATACTGTATATATATATATATATATATATATATATATATATATATATATATATATATATATATATTGATTGATTGATTGATTGTGTCTATTGGAGAGAGAGAGAGAGAGAGAGAGAGAGAGAGAGAGAGAGAGAGAGAGAGAGAGAGAGAGAGAGAGAGAGAAACAAAATGCATGTGCCTAATAACCTTAAATATTGGTATGGAGGGTGACACGTCTCAATAATGGCAATGAGTAATAGTAATGTGAAAGAGAGAGAGAGAGAGAGAGAGAGAGAGAGAGAGAGAGAGAGAGAGAGTCTATAAACTAACTAATCTTAGCCCTTGATCCGTTTTTGTATTTTTGGCACTGCTTTTCACGGCGGATTATGAAGCTTGAAAATCATTAGCATCATCATTAATGCCACAAGGCCTATGTTACCAAACAAGATGACCAACAGAAGGGAAACTAAATTTGAGTTAACATTTTGTTACTGAATTTCAAGACATTTCTGTCTGTCCTCTATCTTTTAAGAATTACCAATCAATTAAGCCTATTTTCTATCTTCTCTTGAAGATGAAGCAATTATGCTCTCGAGTCGAAGGTCAAAAACTCACTGCTCCAGAAGGGAAGAGTTTAGCTATTTTTAGAAAGAACCGATAACGAACCATTTTTCTGTCTCATAGAGTGTTTGGGCGTTGTTTTTCGTCTCTTCAGTGGGTCATCAGTTTTTAAAGCTCTCTCGTCACGTAATTTTTTCTTCCAGTGGAACTTTCTTTCGAGGTTTTCTGTTGAATTTGTGATGAGCATTTAATCGATGCAGTTGGACTCGAGACCTTTGTTAAAACGTTTTTCGTCGCTTAGTTATGTTAAGATGATTTCACTTGTAGCATTTTTCTGTATCAACTATAAAACATTGCTGATGCTTACTTGGATGAAACATTCTTTCTTCTCTAACTGTTTCTGTGTTCCCTCTAATAATCATCTTTGCAAGCATATGCAGGATCTATTTCAACTTTCACATGTGAAGTTCAGTGCCACAATCCGGCAAAGCCATGTCTGGAAAATCTTGAAGCAGCTGATGAATTTCCAAATAAAGAATTTTCCCAACTACGTCAAGATAGGTTCTTTGATAGTATTCTTTCCGTTTATTGCTGATGATCGATTTTAAATTCAAAGAAAGAATAGTCGAAAATTCCGTGTTCACAAATTTATTATTATATGGAACATGTCGACTGTGAAATAACAAATCTTATAACATTGCTTACAAGCGACCACGAAATAAAAGTTTCTAAGAGAGTTATCTGTCCTCGGAGGAGATGCAATTTTACTTCTTTACCTCTAACAATTTTTTTGTTATCAACAAACGAAGTCAGCAATGGCAATTAGTCTCTGAGTTCTATGACCTATCAAAAAAAAATACTAATAGCATTGCACTGAACTGATATATATATTTTGGTTCAACCGTGCAATATAAAACACCAATCTCTAGGCTGCGCTATGATTTATTGCAATGGGAAGAACAATACCCAGCTCCGATACAGGAGAAAAAAATTACCAACAAATAAATGACAAACATATGAGGCAATTGCTCTAACGTCTATTGTGGCTAACTTTTTATCATTTATAACCACTTTTGAAATTACCGTTAACAGAAAATGTGCATGTCTAACCTTACCACTTGCAGACTACAAACAGGAACACATTACGTGCAGGGGAAGAACCCTCATAAATAACTTTGCAACATTCGCTACTGTGATCACTTCGGTTTATTTGCATTCCTTCACTACTCTAATTTCATACACACTACAGAATTGCATTACTCTGAAACCTACAGAAAAACGACAGTACAAAACTGGTAACGCTTGGTTAGGGAGAGCGGTTTTAGCAGGAGCACCTGGGCTAGCGGGTGCACTCGAGAAATCTTGTCTTACTTGGAACCCCGCGGACTCCCAGCTATGGTTAACACCAATTTTTTTTGATGGAGGTCAGGGTATTTCTGTGGCATATGTGTAGTCTGCGTGCATTCGTTTAGGGTTGTTTGAAATGCCCCTAACATTCACTTCTGTCAACCTGGTTGAAAAAGTAGTGCTGTTACTAAGTAAGCAAGAGACTGGTTTCTTCATTCAGTCCTATAAGTTTAATTTCGCTGTCCAGTCATACTCTAGTCGATAATCCTAGTGTAGTGTCCGTCATATGAAATTAAAAAGTTCACAGAGAAAGTAAATGTACAACTGTCTTACTACTTTCAGATTGTCAAGATTGGTAGTGCGAGGAACTTGGTCCTTTATTCATCGACACTGACGACATCCGCTTTGGTTGCAGAAACAACAGTAACAATATCTCTTCGGTAGCAGTTAAAGGTGAGTTTTCAGTATTCAGTGCAGACTAATTGCAGCCACTTCAAATAGCAAGACATCGTGAACGCATTAGTTGTTTATCACCCCCACTAACCTTTTGTTTTGTTTCTCCGGAGGAGAGCTTATGGCCATCATTTAAAATCAGTTATTAAACTCCTATGGAATTTCCTTCTTCCGTCTCCTACTTACTGATTAAACATTCTGTAGAAGGAATTACAATTTCGCAACAAGTTATTCTTCCTTGTATCATGTCTGCTATACTAACTGGCATCTGTTGCCTTTAGTTATTTCTAAATTAACTTTTCAGGAATTCTTCCGTGTATAGGGTTGGGTGTGTGGGTGGGGTGGGGGGGGGCGCCTGATTTAATGCTCGTAAATAATCCATTACAACCCTCATCCCGTCTCATCATTTCTAAGTTGCACGTCACGTCACTACACGGCATTCGGTACATTTGAGCATTGACTTTTATTATTATTTTACAACTTCGTAAGTGGTTCGGTTTTAGAAATAAACGACGTCAATAAAGTCGCAGTCTAAAAGCTACCTTACAGTCTGTCACTTTAGTTAATTTATAGGCTACGTTAAATCCGGAATTCTAACATGAGTTCGCTTTACATTAAATTAAAAAAAAAACAAAGCAACTAAAAGCACTTAACTCTTTTTAACATTGCTTGGACTATAAAACCAAATTGAGCTGCATTCTGTCAGATGGGCTGAATGATGGATTCCGAAGTCAGTAGACGACAAGTCGTGTCTTTTTTGGATTAAAAAAATAAAAGAAGGTGGGGAGGGGGTGATGTGAGTGGAGAAATTATATCAAACCTTGCTCGTGAAGGGGGGAGGGGGGTGAGGGGCCTGTGATAAAAGGGGAAGGGCTGACTTAGGATTAACAGTGTGCCTTGTAAAAAAAAAAAAAAAAAAAAAAAAACGAATCCCGAGCGCGAAAGTTGGTAGAAGTTTTTAGCGAGCCACAATGAATCAAATTAACCTGAAAGCCATCGAGTAAGAAATGTATCCATGCATAGATACATAATTCATATAGGAAAGTAACTTCCATTCTTTCTCTTAGCGATCCATTAACGCTACCTGTGTATACCAGTTGACTGATATAAATAAATCGCATTAGGTACACGATAAACAGCATTTTTGGGCGCGTCACCAGAGCACTAACCACATCTTAAAGAAAAAAATTAACGAATCCCTAAATACTCGTTTCACTTTGGCACGAGTATTCCTCCCTTGTCAAGCAAACGAAGTCAAGGTTGTCATTTGGTGAGAGGAGTGAGTGAAGCAAGATTCTCAGATTTCAAGAACAACAGACGGACGTTATGGGGACCCTGATTTATTAGTAATTATTTTTTTTACATCCGATATTCGTTGTAATATCATTTGATATCCACCAATGCGCACTATCTCGTGCTCAGGAAAAGTTCCACAGATTAGCGTTATCGTTTCATCGACTAAAATAAATTGCAAGAGAAGAAAAGTGGAGAATTAATGTAAGCGAATCATTTAAATTCATCTGGAAATGAGTTATCATCAACACCAAAGGAAATGTGGAAACGTATCAGTTGCAGTTAGCAAAGCCACATATCAGAACATTTAAATGATCGAATGATGGTTTCATAAGTGGTTGAAGTACATAAGCACAGTCAAGTTTCGAGGAAAAGGTGGGGTATCCGAAGCTTTTAGTGAAGTATAGGGTCAGCTTGTCTATATCTTTAAATATGATATTACTTTTTTCTGTTAGCTTCATCTACTTCTGACAAATCATAAGGGCACAAGAACTGAAGTATTTGCACCGGAAAATATATTTCGTTTCACAGTCAAGCAGCTGAATTAGCGAAGGAAAAATAACGGAAATAAAAAAGTATCATTATCAAAACTAGTTAAGGCAATGTTTACGGAAATGAAATAAATTGTGTCGGCAATGAAAGAAAAAGCAGAACGTGCGAGATCTTCAAGTTTACAATGTGAGGGCACTTGCATTTCTCTTGGGCGCCTCTCTAGGATAACGAAGTATCGGTGAACAGCCTCTTTTTTCCGGGTTTAGGATTCTCCTCTTTTCCTCCTGAAGAACCTTCTGGAGTCCAAAGATCCGCGAAAGTGGTGATAAATATTGATCATCGATGCGAATGCGTTTTGCGGCAAAAACCCAATATCCGAATTGCAGAGCTACAAAAGGGAAATATTGCAGGGGCAGGGAATTTCCCGGAAGCATTTTACAAGCACTTTTACTTTCGACTTCTTTCATATGGTGTTAGGATTTGCCTAGGTTTCTTCAGATCAAGAATCTGAAGTCCCCTGCCACGTAAATATATAAGTTAGCTACTTTGATTTATCTTGAACCGATTTACTTCTAGTAGAGTAAATCTTCGTGGTTATATGCCCCTGAATCATTTTACCCTGTTTTAGGTTATTCTTATGTTTTTGAAAGGTATACTTATTTTGTTGAAGGGGCAGTGGAAGGCTGAGTTATTTTTCCAAGTGATAAAAATGTGAACTTAGTTCCGTACATTCGTAAATGATGACATTTATTTTGAACGTAATTAATTGATATACACACGTGCACGGATATTTTCCCGATATGTATATTGTCAGGCTTATATTGAATGTAATGTTAAAGGAACTTTATATGTTTAACGAAGCTTCGAAGGAAATTCTAATCTGATAATCCTAAAAGAAAATATCGAAATAGGTAGTTCTGATCATCAAGTTGGAGAAATTATCTTTACATCTGCAGTAAAGATTAATCCATTAACTTCTCTTATTTTGGATATATATATGACAATATTACACTAAACCCCTTGAAAACTTTTGTCTTTTATCAAAAATCTTATACTCCCCAGACAATTTGCATTTCAAATAACAAAAAAACAATCCCACCTGAACTGGAATGAAATGGAATCATGCGCAAACAGCAATCATTCCACAATGCACGTGCGATATTAATTTTCTTATCCAAAAATTTGTACCTGCATTTCCCGACCATTCTCTGACTTCTCTCATCACTCCATTTGTGAAGGCATTAAACAGCCAATGAAACATATTCTTTTGCTTCAACACTTACCTGCAACACCTAACGCAGTGAAAGCCATACCTCGTTCAATAGCACAAATATCTTCTTTTCGTAATCATTATTTGCTGAATCATTTTTATCGTCATCATAATCTTCATCCTCCTCATTATTGTCATTATTATTATTGATAAAAGGCCGACAAACATTTTCGTTCCAAAATATAATGGGATTAAAAACCTATCAGGTGAAATTTGTGCATCTATTTTTTCCTTGTTATAAAAAAATTTTAAACATTTTTATATGCAAAAAATATGCAAATAACAAGAAAATAGATACACTAATTTTAACTTATGGATCTCTTTCTCCGACTATTATTATTATTATTATTATTATTATTATTATTATTATTATTATTATTATTATTATTATTATTATTATTACAATAGGTCCATTTCATAAAAACGTTGCTTGTTGAATATGGTTAACTATTGGACAGCTGCAGGAATGAAGAATAAGACTGATTTTTATACACCATTGCAGGGTAATCAACTAGTCCTCACGCATCAGTGAATTTGCATATTGTAAACTATGCGTTGCAGATATATTTTTTTCTAAAATGGATGCGTTTACACGCTCTCATATTCATTATACATCATATACGAGTATTGTTGTCAGCATACATATAAATGAATTCTGGATCTCTGTCTCATATGTCAAGTCTGCGAGTACCTGCTACGAATATAATACAATTTCTGCATCGTGACTTTCATTCTGACGAACACTCAGTTTAGGCTAACGATCTCGAAATCTTTGTATTTTTGACCACTCGACCTTAGTAACATTTAATAATTTTTTCATAAATAACAATGATATAATACTATCTTTACCGTTCCACGAAAGGGGGATTTCTGAGATATTTATTTATTTCTATCCTTTGTTTTATAATGTGTTCGTAGTTTCATTGTATAAATACGTGCCATCCATGAAACATCATCAAGTATCCGCATTCCTCATCAGATATATTGGGGCAACATGATTCCATTGTCCTCAGTTATTGTCATAACAAACGGCCATATGAAATATTCATTTGTCCTCGCGTTCTCTGACAGCTCCAAGACCATTTGTCAAAATCATGGACTTCCTAATTGGTTGGGCATAAATTAATTTTGTTATCAGTGCATACATCAATTGCTTTCACATGAATCAAAGAAAACTCAATATTTATAACGATCAATAACTTCGATTTGTTTTTATCATTTGATTTGTCGTCTTTAATGTTTCGAGATTAACATTATCTATAGTATAAAAATACGAAAATTGCTCATTGAAATTAAGATTCTAATTTCAAATACCTAAGTTCGACAGTGATTTGTAGGTGGGAGTCGGTATCAACTTATACCTCCCTTGATGGCCGTGTGGTTTAAGGCATCAATGTAGTTCAGATTTCTTATCTACCGTGGTTCGAGCCCACGAGACGACAAACGTATTATCAAGAGAAGACTTATAGGAATATAAAATATTTAATATACCAGAGAGTGCTTATAGTAGGAATTTGATTGGGGAAAAGACGGATTACAGAGTAACTGACAAAAGAAGAATGATACGAGTTTAGAAAACGAAGAGGCGTGTGAAGCAAACATTTACAAGTAAATGGAAAAGCTGTGCTGCATGTGTAGGCAGAAAGAAAGTTTATGTAAGAATCGACAGAGAAAAAAGTGGGGAAATATGGAACAATAAGTATCTGAGAACACTAAAATGTTTTCATGAAAGAGGAGAAGTGTATGCTAGAATTTAATATCAGGGCAATGACTGGTTGCCATAAAAATTTAATAAAAATGACTTAGGCGTGTTATGTTTAGATTGCTGTTTTATGTATAGGTGGATGGAGGGAGGTGAGAAGTCAGAGAAATGTCAGTTGGTGTAAGGATAAAGGTGGAATAAGAAAAGAGGTCGTGACTGATGCGTCAAGTGATAGATATTTGCCAAATGATAAATGTTTTTTAAACTCTAGGATGTATGGTGCAAGAAATCAGAAAATGGATAGATGAAGGTGATTGGCATAAGAAAGGGGCCTTGAACTGCTCTTCAACGGTGATTTTTTTTTACAGATAATAGTTTTCATTGCGGATAGGAAGAGAAACTCCAGAAACCAGTGAAAGAATTTGAAAAAGTTTGCAAAAGAAGAAAGTTGAGAGTGAATGTGAATAAGAGTAGGATATAAGGGTAAATGAACGAAAGGCAGATTTGACCGTTGAGCCAACTCTGCATTCTAGAATAGACCATTAAGCCAACTCTCCACTTTAGAATAGAAAGAGATTGTTGTAGGAAAGAAAATAACGGTTATATTTCATATTTTAAAGTTTTTATACCAATATCTATACAAAAATGTGAATAAAGAATGTTAGAGACGCTTTATATTATGCTGAACAATGCCACAGAAAACTTTAGATCATGCAACGACCTATTTCGTGACAAGACTGTATTATAGAAAACAAACCAAAATCGTGACTGAAATGGATCAGAGTTAGGGTTCCATTGTGACTGAAAAGATAGGTATATTTTTGTGCACGGGGTTCCTTCACCAGTATCATGCAAGGCACCATCTGCATTACCAGTCGTAGAAAAACATTCCACGTAGTACTTTACTACATCAGTCCGTCATAGCTTGATAAAGGTAAAAGTGGATTTTACATTTAGTTTTCTTCGTTTTCCTTTAAAGAAAAGTTTTATGTACAATTAACCCTGTTCTAGAAACTATTCAACTTTTTTACTTTAGTGTTAATGGAACTGGTTTTATTTTGGAAATCATAATATGCAAAGGCGCGAATTTCTTTTAGGTTTCCACTGCTTACAAATTTTAAAAATAGCACCTTCAGTTCGTTACAGTGTTTTTTTTTTTTACAACCATTACCTAGGCTTCACTGTCTTTAAAGGAAAAATAGAATATTTATGTGATAAGATCAAACATGCCAAAAGCACCTTTGAAATACATTTCCACCTCAAGCATTAACTTTTCCAGCTCTTAGCAGTTACTCTCATTATTTTTGCCCAATATTTGCATTTCTTCTTTCCTTGTTAATCTCCGTCTCTCTCTTTTGCTCTCACGAACAATTATTTCAGGTAAAATGCGATTTTGCTTAGATTCGAACTCACACAACAACCTTTTTACTTAATTTCTTATTTATTTATTATTTATTTCTTTTATTTATTTATTCTAACAACCGTGAATGAAGTACTCATTACAAAATCTATTTATTTTATTTTAAGCTTTGTAATATTAAAGTTTTCTTTATAAGTTTTACGGTTTTCTCTTTGCTCTCTACCAATTTAAACTTATTTTCTATCCTTCTATTTCTCTCCATCATTCTCTGAACTGAAATTCATCCCTGCTTCTGTTAACTTTTCATTTCATCCTCTGCAATATATCTCGGTATTTCCGTATAAGTTGTTCTCTCCAACCGTTAATTTTTGTTTGCATCATATTTGCATTTTCTGTGAATCACCATATTCACAAAAATGTCTTCATCCGTGAATCCTGTAATTTAACAACAACTTCATTCTTTTTTACTCAATCACCATATTCACAAAAATGTCTTCATCCGTGAATCCTGTAATTTAACAACCACTTCATTCTTTTTTACTCATTTATTTCATAGCTATCGTTAATTTTTCTCGTATCCTCTCTCCTTTATGCTTCAATCCATATCTAAGGGTTTCGTGGTTTAAGTTTGACACTCTTATTAAACAAATTGCGCTGGAATTAAACATTTGCTCTGATCACATTTGAATCGCCCTTTACGTAATCAGGTTTACAACAGATCATGAATGTTTTCTTTTCTTACAGTCACCGTTTATTCACATTTTTTCTGTTATCCCCCCTTCGCTATAACAAGATTTGGGGTTTGCCTTGTTCAGCTTACTTTATCCACGATTTTCTTTGCAAATCTTTTACTCTTTATTTATTTTACATCAGTACTGTGATTTACGTAAAAGGCCCTGAGGTAAGTTTGACAAAGAATATCGTATTTTAAAATAGACGGGAATAAAGTCACATGACTTTTCCAATTCCTTTCAATACTTTTTCCAGTTTGAGTTATGTTTTACAACGAAGCAAAGTAATACCTCACCGTCAAGTAAGAATGATTTCTTCATGGCTCTGATGAAACAATATTCATATTTTTTTGTTCCTAGTTAATGATTCATTACACCAGCATCGCCTTATATGGACGTTCGTGATATTCAGCTTGAACTTTTTATATGCAAGATTAATTTTTTGTATTATAAGAAAACAAAGATTTGTAAAATTGAGCTAGACGTCCTTTTCAATTGATCATTGCTGCGTTGCAACATTTTTATTTATGTCTAAACTCATCTGTTTATTGTATATAAAATTAAAGGAAATTGGATGTAGAGTATTAATATTCTGATAAAACCTTGCAAAGATATTAAACAA
>JANJGK010000021.1:2463646-2471146 GCA_039081455.1 Macrobrachium rosenbergii | reverse complement strand
GATTAATTTTATTGGAGCCACATAAACATATTTCATAATCGTTTAGATAAGTTAGTGAGTGATATATCCAATGTAATAAAAAATATATATACACTAGCCAATTTTATCAATTTCCTAAAAATGAGACGGCGCAAAGGAAACTTTTGTTGCTGAATGCAACGTCCATCGAATAAAAAAAAAAATAAATAGAGCATATGTTGTGTTATTAATTAAAAGTATCCTGACAGTCAAAAAGAACTCTGACCTTGTAAGAATTTCATTTCGCTACTTGCGATGTTTATCAGGAGTCTGCTGTCAAGCTCGTAATCTTCGTGTAATTTTTTAAAAGATAACCTCTCAATCAATATTTCTAGCCAGAACATGTAAAATCTGAGATAAAACATATGTGGCAGCTTGCCACCTTAAAGACAGTTTTGTAACTATTTTTGCTAAGGAATTTAGCTCTTGAATTGCTAGACTGTGTATGTGTGTGTGTGCTTTTGTGTGTGAGTGTGTGTTTATGTTTGCGTGTTGTCCAGAGGTCAGGAATCTATAGTATTACCAGTCCTTTTGTATATGCTTATTGCAGGAAGTAAGAAAATTCTGCCTTGTCAATATGTACGGTCCCAAATTTAAACAAACACAGCAAAGTACACACACACACACACACACACAAAGAGAGAGAGAGAGAGAGAGAGAGAGAGAGAGAGAGAGAGAGGAGAGAGAGAGAGAGAGAGAGAGAGAGAGAGAGAGAGAGAGAGAGTAAGTTGTTGGTGAGAGGGAATTGATCTTTTACCACCTCATTACTGTCCTAGACATTCCAGGAGTAAAACTTTGGAAAAGATGAATATACTGGAGCAACAAAGTTTCCTGTGACATTTATTTTAAGGTCAGTAGTCTTGGGACACTTCTGAATAATGTACAGTTACTCTGGAAATGCTCTAGTCTTGAGACACTTCTGAATAATGTACAGTTATTCTGGAAATGCTCTAGTTGATCAGAAATTTTTACCTTAACACACACATTTTTGAACTGAGTAGACTTTTTAGGATTACATTCCCATGGCAGTGTTATATAACTTAAGTTTATTTAATGAGACCTTCAAAATTTAAGGGATTTTTAGAGTAAATTGCACAGGAAGCGGAGTGTGATTTTCTATAGTTGTACAAATGATACTTCTGATATGATTTCCATCGGAAGTCTAGAGATTTGAAAATGATAATTATGATTAAATGAAACAATAGTATTATATCATAACTCATATGTCATCATAACGCAAGTTAATTCGTTAAATAATTTAGTTGGTGACTTAACTAAAACTTATAAATATGACTAAAGAAAGATATGTTCGACTTGATTTTGTCATACCAGCAGCTAAAGAGTGGGAGTCATTTTCACCACATAAGTGTATCATTAAATATAACTAGGAACTTAAAATACAGAAGGGGGATTTTAAGCGCTAATACAATGGCCATTTGCTGACATGAATTCAAGGCAGTTATTGAAATATTGAATTATAAACTTTATTTCAAGAATTACTCACCCATTACTAGAAAAATAACTGGTGAAAAAAAATTCACTATCTTACTTATATAAGTAAATAATACTTTAAATTACTCAGCGCGCACACGCGTATATATATGTATGTATATATTTATATATATGTATATATAAATATACACATACATATATATACATGTTTGCGTGCTGAATAATTTAAATTATTATTTAAATTATATATATATATATATATATATATATATATATATATATATAAATATATATATATATATATATATATATATATATATATATATATATATATATATATATATATATATATATATATATATATATATTATGTACACGCACACATACCTTTTCATTCAATATTTTACTGATGCCAAAGGCCAACCACTAAAATCCAGTGGAATTGCCACTTTGAAGGGCGAATCGTTCCATTTTGCACTAATTGAAGAGTTCTCTCTCTTTTACTGATTATAATGCATTTCCATGCTCTATATTTGTTAAAAAGTGATATATTTGCATTAGGCATTTGAATATTTATTACTGTCGCATCTATAATTATGGATGTTAATCTTTAGATCATATATTTATCTTTTATAATTATAACTAATATACTTCTCTCAGCCTGATATTGCACATTTTTACAATAACAGAGCAAGAAAAAGCACTTGACTTAAATGTTTATTCAATGAAAATCTTCATAAAAAAAGAACTTTCTTGGTTTTGATTTTCAAAATACTAAGTGTATGTTAAAAATGAGACAAGCAAGAGAGAGAGAGAGGGAGAGAGAGAGAGAGAGAGAGAGAGAGAGAGAGAGAGAGAGAGAGAGAGAGAGAGAGAGAGAGAGTACAATAAAATTTGTTTCTTGAAATATTTCTGTTAACGTTTTCTTATTGTTTACTTCTAATTATCTGTAACAATACACATTTCAGTGATCATAGTTGTTGCCACCCAAATTACAACCAGTCAGTCAACCAGGCCCTTGAAACCGTGCCCAAGATCACTGGAATACCGTGAGATTGCTCAAATGCTCCTTAGACCTACCTAATACCCTGGAATCACCGAAATGGTCCTGGAAATCGCAATAATTATCTGTGGGACAGTACTCCCGAACACTGGAATTATCGAAAAGGTACTTGAATCACAGAAATGCTGTGAAAACAAATAAACACCTGTCAAAATTATCTACATGCTTCAGGAATTGATAGCACACTCTTTGAACCACAAAAATTCCCTTCGAAGTCACTAATCATCTTAATTTCCAAGACTCAGTGAAAACCCTTGATAATCACCTAAATGTCTAACGAAACTATTGAAATTCGCTCAAAATAACCATTATACCCAGAAGTGCCTTTCAGGATTAACGAAAGGACTCCTGATATCACAATAATGCACGCAGAAATCTAGAATTTTCCTGGCAAAGACCGAAATTCTCCTAGAAAACACCGAAAACCACAATTCTTTCGTTCTCTTTCTGTCAGTATGTATACCTAAGTCTCATAAAACCACGAATTTCCTCTAATAATAGATAAAAACAGGTGGCTCCTGCTATGCCTTCAGAGATTTTCCTGGGGTATTACGGTGTCAGTGGGATAGAAGTGGATGAAAGCCACTAGGATTAAAGGTCACAAATACCTAAGATAGAAAACTGAAATAAAGTATATTCCCAAGTTGTTATCAGTTCACTGTGTAGGTCGACGGATACGCAGTGGGATTCGAATCCACGGCCTAAAGCTAGTTAGAAAAACGTCCTACCCCTGGGGCAGGAGGTATGGGAATGGACAACCTGTATCCTTGTACAGGAATCTTTAACTGTAATGACTCAATCACATAATGAATATACGCTTAATCATTCTTTTGATTTTCGTAAAGTTAATAGCGATAAAACAATATCTAGAGCCTTTAATATGAAATGTACCTTTACATAAAAAATAATGCTAAAAATAAAAGGATATTGAAAATGATGAGCATAATGTTGATGACAATATAGTGGTGAAGTTTGCTAAAAAAAAAAAGCATAAGATATTTTACGTATTTTTCATATTTAAACAAATTTATCTTACCGGTTTTTACAAACAGTAGGCAGTTTTATAGCAGATTGTAATGAAACAGTCGTTCTGTAATTTATTTTCTGCTTCAGTCTGATATATCAAAGTTTCGGACTCGAACACAAAACAAAGAAACAGTCTCACACACAACCTGCACCCACCCACCCACACACACACACACACACACACACACACACACACACACACACACACACACACACATATATATATATATATATATATATATATATATATATATATATATATATATATATATATATATATATATATATATACATACACGCTTAATCATTCTGAGCCTATTTATAGCTCACTCGTCAAGTAATCTTTAAATTTCATTTATATTCCACTGAAATTAACAGGATAATGCTTCATGAAGTATAATAACGAAGCATTATTTGGTGCAGAAATAATTGCTTTCGGTATAGAGAACTAAACCCATCGACGAGATTGCATGTTGTAGCTACTCATTCTACTGATGGATTTAGATTGCAAACAATGTGAGTTATTGAAACGTCTCTTGGTAATCTCTAATTATAGTAAAACCTACTGGTTTCATGCCACCTTTGTTGAATCCTCAAAGAGAATTAACTGGTGTTTCAAACTAAAAGAATAAAAGACTTGTTCTACGTTTAACCCAGTTCATGCCAGAAGCTATTTTCATGTAACATCATACCTCTTATAAAGTTATGAGGCATTATTAAACATGTTATTTAAATAGAAAACCCCCCATGTGGCTCGCTCAAATATCAGTGGATAACGTTTGCTTAAAAAGATGACTTTTGCCATTTAAATTTCTGGGCTGTGTGAGTGAAATTATGTATATTTGCAAATTGCTGCGCGTATGTGTATGGAACATTTTACATGTTCACATATATCATATTTAGCATACATCTGTTCCACGCTGGCCTCTGTTTAGTATTAGGGTACTTCCTGTAATGCATGTAGCGCATTTATATTTTGGTAGATTTATCCGCAAAGGGATATCTGCTATCTCTGTAAATTATCATTGGTAAATATATACTACCATGCTGCAATTTCTGCACCATTGATAACTTTCAGCTTGCTTGGATTTTTTCTCATCAAACACAGTTTACAAAAGGTTGTATGTTTCGTGCTTGATAACATGAACAGTTTTTGAAACTGAGAGTGCATGTATATAAAAAAAAAAACTCGAAGTTGACAATGCTATTTCTTTCCTTATCGGGGTATAAGGCTCATTAGCATCAACATCATTGCTATTATCGCTGACGACAGCATGAAATTACCATTCTATGTATTTTCCAACTGTCTTTTCATTGCTTTGCAATTATTCATACTTAGGTTTTCTTGCCTTAATCAAAAAGGTGTCTTTGGTTCATCTTTTATACATTGATTTCATATTTCCTAAATTTTCTTACCTCATTATTGGACACCAAAACTAATTGGGCAAAGTTTCGTAAGTACGCAGTGGTATTTTTTCCCCGGGAATATTTTTCCCTTTGTTTTGTTCCCTGTAGGATGCACTGCAGGTCTTGGAGAAACATGTATGCAACTGTACAAATATATATAAAAGTAAAACTATTTTTGTACAGTTACACAACAGTGGATTTGTTTGTTTCCACTTTGAAAATTATGCTACCAAGAGTAATTTTTGACTGTAGGCATTGCTATAGGTTGTGTGCAGGGTCCCCTCTGCCTCTAGGGGTACTCATCTTGTTACTTTACCTCCGTTTCCACTCTCTTTCTTCCAACTTACTGTCCAACCACTCCAACTCCTTTTGTCACTGTCCTAAGCGCTTAGTGAGTGAAGTACCTTGGTGCTTGTTTTCATAGGAAAATTTTCTTAAAGGAGTAAATCAACCACATACTTTCGTTGGCGTTTCGAGTGATTTTGGGCTTTATTTCGCTCACAAACCAATCGTCACTTTGTTTTGCTCCTCCAATCCTTTCCCAACCCCCTTACAGTATAGGATTGCCTCCGGGAAGTTGGGTCTTTAAAGTAATGAAACATAATAACACGCGCTTTCACAAAGTATTACAGGTGAATCATTTGAGAAACTGAAAGCCATGGGAGAAAGTATAAGCTGTACATATATGTAGTCAACAGGGGATGGCCCATACCTAATCTCACAAACCTACCCTTATCGGCGGCATTTTAAAACCTTTTCATAATTACTTGAGTCATTTTAGCCATGAATTTTGTTTTTATCTCTATCTCGCTATGTTTCCAAAATATCGGTCGGATGTAGAATTTAAATTTATTTGTTTTCGTGGTAACTCCTAATTTACCAACTAGGGGTTTTGTTGACATTTTGATGACATTTCCAAAAGAAACAAAAAGTAGCTCTGGGACAGTTAACAGCATTTAGCCAGTTATGTAAGATTTATGTATGCAAGGCTTGAAAATACTTTAAGTCAGCGATATCCTAATAAGTATGTGGTCATAGTAAGAAAAAAGTCGTTCTATGGACCCCAGACATGACATGTATGTCAGGCAGCCTACTTGATGATATTCATTATAAAAAGTACTTCGGGAAACATTAACCAACAGTTATAATAAACTTTTTTTGAAGAAACAAAAGCATAAAAATAGCCAAGGGGTTATAATTTGTGAGTTACTGAAATACTGAATAACATCAACACAAACATGAGGAAATAGCATCCTGTGTCCAATATTTATCTACGTAATGTATTGAATGGACAAACTTAATCAGATCTATATGATTACAATGCCCAAAAAAGCATTGAGCTCTTAACTCGTCGGTTCGTTGATATTTTTAGATATGCTATCTTTTGGAAATCTGGAATCCAAATTAAAGAATAAAGAAAATAGGCTTTTCTCTACGTCAGGTTTCATGCCTGAGTTGGGTGAAATAATGGCCTAGCACTAAACCATTCCTGCTATTATTTCATCCTGAAGTTCCAGTTCTGTGTGTTCAGTGGGAACAGTTTCCAAAATAAATGACAGAACTGAGGCGTTAGGAGTTCTTTGCATACTGGCCATTTCATTTGCACTAATTCACATTTTTAAGAGGCATTGTGAATTTCTTTGCAGACGTCCTAAAATAAAAGAATATACACCACGCAGATATTGTCCGATTTGAATCAGTATCATCATCTCCCTGTATCTAAGACCCTTTTAGCTTTACTACAAAAATATTCATCAATGTGCAGACAACTTCCGAATATATAATTTTGGCATATTGATATTCCAGCAATTAGGATGAAATTGAAGACTTGTCATGCCATTTGGTCAAAGAGAGAGAGAGAGAGAGAGAGAGAGAGAGAGAGAGAGAGAGAGAGAGAGAGAGAGAGAGGACTCTACAGCTGGTAAAGACCGCGAGGTCAAAATAATAAGATTAACGAAGAAAATATAGTAAATAATATTCTAGATACTATTTACTTCCGTTAAGACACCCAGTTCTCTAATCCTGACCACCATGCAGAGATTAATTATTTTCGGAAAGTAACACACTGACTAAGATATCGACGACCACTGAGCTATGTATAAGATGGAACCATCCGCCCTCCCCCCCCCTCCCCCCCTCCCCCATCCCCCCCACAAAAAAAAAGCTCAGAGAAAATTTCAGAAAATACCATAGCCGGAGAAAAAGAACCACAAACGAAAAAAAAAAATCTATTATAGTTCTTGTCAATGGTGATAGGGTTAGTATATTCATCCCAGTCATAGCAGAATGAGGCATAAATATTACTCATAAGTTCCTATAAAAGACCATTAAACTTGATGAATTTGATGCCGTGTTCCCTCTTCCTGAAATGGTCATTTGATTTTGGTCGTCAGTCATTGAACTCTTAAAAAGCCTGTTTTTAAAGAGGCAAAATACCTGGTTATCGCGACAGGAAATGTTACAAAATTATCACACCTTCGCATATCAGCTGTTTATCTACTTCAACACTCCTCCACAGGAAAGATGGAAAAAAG
>JANJGK010000021.1:2436146-2458646 GCA_039081455.1 Macrobrachium rosenbergii | reverse complement strand
CTCTCCACTTCCTTAAGGTCATTCGTAAAACTCTGCAGCTTGTATTTTTTATCAGTGAAAGTATAACTGACATTAAATTGTAGGAAAAGAGTGAAAACATTGGTTACAACTGGGTGGGAAGGTTGATGATTACGTTATAAATGTAACGGGCACTAGCGGATCCGGAAAAACTTCAATGGTTTGGGGCACACCAATTTTCATATTACACACACACACACACACACACACACACACACACACACACACACACACACACACACACACACACACACACACACACACACCCGCATGTATATTATTTCTATGATAGATTTCTTATTTTTTCCAATTTTTATATTTCTCACTTATGCTATTATCTAAATCTCCAATATTATTTATTCTGTCACTATTTTTCACGGGGAGTGGGGGGGGGCACGTAGCCCCCCTCCCGGGTCCGTTAGTGGTAACGGGGATAAGTGAATCTGACAGGAAGGAAGCGAGAATAGTACATAATTCTAGTTTAGAGACAAGTATGATCCAAATGAACATATTTCCATAAAAAAAAATATATGTTCGTATTGAAGGAGAACAGTTTATCTTGCTTTATATCAACGTTATTTCATATGGTTTTATCATTTAATATTCAAAATCAGCGATTCATTAATATTTATAAACTTAAATGCAATGTGGAATTAGAAAGGGATCTATCAAGTGTGATGTTTAAGAAAATGTTTCTAATAGGTTTGTTTTTGCATATCTAATTATCTTTGAATTCTTTTGTCCCAGTTAATAAGACTGAACTAACCGTTTGAAACTGAATTCATGTTCCAATATTTCAACCATTTCTGGTATTCCTAACGGTTGCGTTTTCTGTCTTTGGCCGTTTTACGTCTTTAGCAGGACCGTACACCCAGTGCTTAGATTGGATTGGTTTGGGGAAAAAATAAGCCTACTTCATAGTAGTAAACGCTGGATTCTGAAAGTAGGCCTAATTTGCTCTAGGACATAGCCATAAGTAGTAGGCCTATTTCTTGAAAAGGATGACTTGCTTAGATATTTTTGGCCTACTTCGTGACTGGGTTGTAGATATTGGACGACTTCCCTGTGTATTTTGTTTGCCATTTCGTTCCCCAGATAGAAAATTCAAATGAGCTGGGAGCAGTTGCGGCATGGTTCGTAAACCGTTCGGAAAATCACAGAGCGAAGTCACTGATGATGGACTGGCGATTTACTTCTTTTATCCGCTTCCGTTAGACTCTCTGAGTTCATATATGCAAATAGCATGTTGATATGTCATACGAATGTATGAATAGCTGTGCATAATCTTACTTATCATATACTCCATAGTTCTCGAAGGATTATTAAAATGCCTCGCAATCACCAATGACCTCGTGAAAATTTTTGTGTGGAAAACGTATGATTAGAAATTCCCTAATTATACCTTTCGTATGGAAAAACATTCTTGAACAAAATCTTAACCTTGATGCAATTTATGTTATTATATATCTCCAGTAGCCTACATGTACAATAGTTCCGAACTTTCGGAACCATAACTTGTGGATCACTTAATTCCCACTTATCCACGTGGAAACACACACTCACACACACACACACACACACACACACACACACACACACACACACACATATATATATATATATATATATATATATATATATATATATATATATATGTATATATGAAATTTTTATCACATCGTGATTTGTATACAGTCATGAAGCTACAAATGTTGTTTAATATCAAAGTCACGCTACTTACTGTTTACCTTTATTGTTTTATTTTTTTTATTTTTTTACATATTATGTATTAAAATACTCTTGAAGAATAATCCTCACTTGTGGCAGCACCTATTTTATACCGAACCAATTATCCTCTCTCATACATATTCTTACGCAAAGTACGTGTATTGTTAAACTCTTAGTTAGTCTCCACAAGTTATATTTTTTATACGTCCTCAACACTTCTACCGGTTTGATTTCATTTTTTTCAAAGTTTAGGTATTTCATGTACCTTTTATCTTCAAATGTCTCTTAAACTGTTTACAACAAACACTGATCCACATCCTCGTTCTCCCCTAAATCCACACTGTTCTTCCCCTATCATTCCTTCTGTCATCCGTATTACTTTCTCAGTAAAAACTCTATCATCCACCTTACCTGGAACAATAAATAACATTTAGTCGAAATAATTATTCCAACGTTTACGGCTATTACCTTTAAACTAAAACAATGGGACAACAGTTCCTCTCACAAATTCCTCTGACCATAGCCTATGTACCTTACAACACTGTTCAGCCACTCTATTATTTCCGTCGCCAACACTTGTATTCCTATTAACTAGTGTTATTCTTCTGCTCTCAATAGCTCTCCCAGCATCCTGAACAGTCATTCCCTTTTCAATTTTTTCATCATTCCTCTCCACATCTATATCCCACGTCGAGCAAGTCTTCAAACTAATCCTTTCGTTGACCCTGGAATGGCTTCACTTGAAGAGAGCATCTCTGCATTTGCACCATTTAAACTGGGATTCACTTTTTCATTAAGTTATATTTCTGTGTTTTCTCCCCCGGAGAACAACATCTTATTTTCCCTCAGGTTATTGCTAACCTTCTCCCCTCTATTTGTATTTATAATTTTCTTTTGTCTTTTACCAACTTTTCTCTTGACTGCCCTATTCAGACCACCTGAAGACTTGTACTCCTCTTTTGTTTCCATATACAATGGCATTTGAAATGAAATCTCTCTTTGTCTGACTAAATCTTTCATTTCTTCATTCTACCACTTGCTGTTTTATATACAGTACTCGCCTCCTACCATTAAGTGCTCACAAACACTCCCTAGTGACACATTGAATTTTGCACACTTGCGAGCCATACACACACACACATACATATGTATATATATATATATATATATATATATATATATATATATATATATATATATATATATATATATATATATATACATACGTACTCAAAATATAAGAATATCGTTAAATGTATGCTGTATGGGTAAACGGAAACTCACAAACACACATATTCATATATATATATATATATATATATATATATATATATATATATATATATATATATATATACATATATATATATATATATGTATATATATATATATATATATATATATATATATATATATATATATATATATATATGTGTGTGTGTGTGTGTGTACGTGTGTGTGTGTCAGTCCACTTATACAGCATACATTTAACGATATCCTTATATTTTGAGTACGTACCGGATCGAAAATTATGTAAAGGAAGAATAGGAATTTTCGCAAATTTTAGTCACCTTCGAGCAGTAGTCAAAGTATTAAACTTTAAGAAGGGAAATGCTTAACATCATTCTCAAACTCGTACATTAGATTTTAAATGATTATTCTAAGCTTAACAAAACTACCCTGTTATATGTATCAATAGTATATCCGTAAATATCTCGATTACCAGATAAAATACAATTGTTGATTAACAATTACGCTATTTACGAATTGGGGTAAAGGTGTGTTTTAAGTAAAAGGTAAATGTATTTATATTTGTCAAACAATGGGCGTTATTAAATTTCAGTCAAAAGAAGAATGCACTTAATTATCTGCATCTGATTAATAGATGTCAGTCGTAATAATAAAATGCCTGTATATGAAGAGGGATAGGAAGATTTATTAATAGATAATGGTTAGACAAACTAACTGAATATAAGATTAGGATAAAAGTATCCCTAATTAAAGAAATATACAGGATTTTCATTTATTCATATATAGATATTCGACGCGAAAGGTTGAGCCGTTAAGTCTAAAAACACCAGACGAGTCAAAAATCCATAATGTAGAAAGTAAAATGGCACTTGTGGTAAACGGGGTTTGAGGTTTGAGGAGGATTGTTAAGTGTACCATACACCAAGTTGTATTGCTCGATTATTGTTAAGAAAATAAACATTCAACAATAGTTACCGATGTACCTTCACGGTCTGATCGAGGAGGTAGCATTCAATCAATGCAGGTGGGGTAGGAGGGTGAAGGTTACTTAGGCAAGGTATGACTCTATCCCCTTTAAATACGAGAAACGGGACAGTTTATTTGTATTAGCTTAGCTTTCGTATGATGTAATCGGGATTAATCGGAGAGGAGGGATAATTTAGGCCAGTGAACTAATGCTTTCTCAGTAAACTAAGTACCAAGTAAATGTTATTATAAGACAAGTAATTTTTATCTAATTTTCTAAACCGAGGGGATGTTCCGAAGGTGTGTCTTACAGTGCTCAACGTATCTCTTGGGATGAAGTTGCAACCCTCGTGTCCAAATCCACGGTGGTTGCGCCCACCACACAGTTGACTACCAAGTTCCCTAATTCATGGCTTTGCCTATCAGAACTGCAGTAAAACTCAATAGAGCAAAATTAGCCCTCTTATGACTTCAAACATCGTTTATTTATTTCCTTGCCGCCGATGTAGTCAGGGGAGATACGTGGGTGCATCACGCCGCCTGTGAAAGTTCGAATTGATTGTCATGAGGGGGTCAGTTACAGAACTGGAGTCCAATGATCCGATCCGGAGTTCTCAAATATTCGAGAACACGCCAAAAGGTGTCAGACTGAAATTGACTATAAAGATTCCAGAATACTTCCTAAAGTTCCTAATTGTTCGCTTCCTATCGTTGTATCTCCTTTTATTATACTACTAGTGCCAAGATTGAATAATCAAACCACCTCAACAACTCTTTACCCGAGGTGATTTACCCCAGCCTGGAATTCTTTGCTTATGTCACTCAGGTTTTCTACTTCGTTAAACTGGCAACGTTTTTCCTCCCCCCCTTTTTTTTTCCATGTAACTGTTTTATATTTTGGTTTTAATTTAAGTATGAGTCTGTTTTTTTATGGTTATATTTTATTGTATTATTCCAGCTTTGATAATATGACATATATCTTGAAACGTTAGTAATATATATATATATATATATATATATATATATATATATATATATATATATATATATACATATATATATATATATATATATATATATATATATATTATATATATATATATATATATATATATATATATATATATATATATATATATATATATATGTAGCTTTTCGTCACTTACATACGCATGGTATGAATTTATGAAAAATTCATTTTAAAAATGGTTTTAAAAATTGATTTTAATGCCAGTATTGGAGAAATGGCTGTTCCGAATTATAATGCTAATCTTCATTAATTTGTTCCTCTTTTGTTGGTCATCTCTACTGATATATATATACATACATATATTATATATATATATATATATGATTGTGTGTGTGTGTGTGTGTTCTAGAGGAGCTAGCCCTTTCACAAGCACAGAACCCAATACAGCCTTTTCCAATTGTCGAAAGTAATGTTCTTCTTTGTGGTTGTGGTGATCCTAATAATGGTTAAGAATAACTATAACTTTTCATGCTCATAACCGAGTAATATTTTTTTCCTTCCAAGGAAAACTCATGTTGTGTTGTTTAAGGATGCTAGGTGAAGGTTTCTTGGTCTCAGTGAAAATTCTCTTCGTAAAGAACACTGAAATGTGAAATAGGATTAATTGTTTTTCGTAAAAATTATCTGATACACTTATTACAGAATCTCATACATTAAGGGTTATTATTTTTGAAGATGAAATTCTTGTGCATTTTCATGAATAGTACGGATATTGGTATTAGTGATATGGCATATTTGAAAATCGTTCCTGCGTATGTACTTCCCTTAGGCGGAATCTTATTCTTAATCAAAATAGTGGACACGCATACTAAATATAAAAGCATGGTAATTTCTCAAAGGGAAACCTCGCACACGGAACGTTAACCAGACTAATTTCATGCAGGCATTCATTGACATCAAATTGATAAACTCATTTAAATGTAATAAAATTCTGGAAAGGTATTAAATTTTTGCCTCGAACGCAAATAAAAAATATGAACATCTCAATTTTTTCAAGCCGTTGTAAACAGCTGTCAGCTCCTTATTTCGGCAGTTTGTTAGCCAAGAGCTGAAACCGATTTACGCTACCATGTCAGCAGGTTAGCAATATGATATAACTTTTAGAAGAACTTGTATGCTTCCAGAGCAAAAGGGAAAAGGAAAAGATTGGGTCTGATCGGCTTATATTTCGTTTTGAATAGTTTGATACGTGCATGAGAGCTTCCCAGTAGTTGCCATGGGAATATCCATTTCAAATGGGCTGCCACAAATCAGCCTCAAAAGGCCAGTAGGCTAAAATGAAAGGACTGCGTGTGTGTCAAGAAATATTTCACTTTGCGCTCGTTATTGGAACAGAGGATGTTTTCATTAACTTGGAATGGAACACGAGAGACGTTAAAGGTTTGTCACCCAAACAAGAAAAAGATTGACATTTTTATGACGAAAAAACCATGTATATGATAAAGGGTAGACATATTGCAAAAGCAATATATGTTATTAGAACATTTCTGCGAATGCTTCAAGGAAATTGTATATTACACAAAACAAGATCATGGAATCAGTATTTTCCATGATTCTGAAAAGAGAGTGTTAAAAAAGGTTCATGATATATGTCAAAACCATTAGATATATACTCGTATTTTTAGAAAGAGAAGGTCTGTATAAAAGCTTCCATTTTTTTGCGGCCTGGTGTTTATTTTCTTTTAAAGACTTACCTTTCAATACTTGGAACTGTTTTCCAATAACAGGGAAGATTTTCCGCCATTGATATCCTTAAAAAACGTAATTTGAAGATCTCGTAATTGCCAAGGAGGCTTCTTTTTATAACTTATATTTCCAAATCATGCAATATTGACTTGGTATAGTTGGAATTGAAGGCTAATAACAGTTAGAAAATATTTAGAGAAAAGAAAGATGGAAGCAAATATGAACAAGTGGAAAATTATGATGGCAAATAAAGCCAAGGAAGATGGAGTAGTGAGTGTTAAAATGGACAGTAAAAGAACGGAAGCCCATGATTTGTATACATATGTACTAAAATGTAATGGATGATGAAAGGATAAAAGATAAGACGAATCACAGGGAAGGTGAAGCAACGAAGGAAGCAGGGTCTATGCAAAAGACTTGGAAGAGAAGAACAACTATGGATATTAAAGGTAGTATGAATGATGGGAGTGTTAAGTCAATTTTTCTCTTTGGAAGAGATGGGTGTATGTTTGTGTGTGAGTGTGTGTGAGTGTGTGTGTGTGTGTGTGTGTGTTCCCTAAGTGTCATTGAAACAAGAGGAGAAGTCGCTGAAATGAATTGTTTATGTAGCATATGTGGGGGGAAAAAGACTGAAAGGGTTAGAAATGTGGAAATGCAAAGAAGGGGAATAAAGTCTGTGTTTGTGAAAATGTCGAAAGTAAGGAAGATATAAAGATATGGAGACTGTAGGACATATGCGGTGTAAAAAGTATTCATACAGAAATACCTTAATATCTAGGAAGCGAGTGAGAATGCAGAGATAATGTTGAGTTTTATTTGGCTTGACGTCCTGTTGGTGAGGCTTCCCATTTAAAGCGGCTATTGTTGACAACGGTTTTTTTCAAAATGAGAGAATGCTAGTATCACCCACAATTATTCAGAGGGGATTCATATCTTTAAATGCATCTCTAAAATCTGATGTCATCCCAGCTCCCGAAGAAAAAAATGTCGTGGAACTTTGGAAAGATTTGATCGATTTTCATCAGAAGTCATGCGACTCTGAGAAGACAAGGAGAGACAACTAGTTCTAAAAATTGGACTGCATCAATCAGAATTTCATATAAATAACACCATCGGTCAGAATTTCATATAAAAATCCTGTTCCCGTAAAAAAACTAAAGTAAAAGGAATAATAACAATAACATTTCAAACGTAGCAAGCTATATATAAATGTCTGTATGTTGGTTCTACATGCCAATGGTGAACTTTTCTTAGGTGTATAGAACAATTTGTGCTTTTCCCCCACAACGGTTTCGTCTATGGTTCATTTGATCTTTGTCCTTTCTTGACCTTGGCTACATATACCGCGTTAAAGGGAAAAGAAGGAATGGCATCGGTGACCATAGTACTTATGACGCCAGAAAAATCCCAGTGACTTTCTCTTGTTTGCAATGACAGTTTAGCTATGGTCAATACTGAATGATCGTTTAGGAAAGTTATGAATGTGCAAAGGAAGAAAAGACTACAGGTTTGCCAAAGAAAAAGCTTGACAAAATGAAGAGACTGGTCGACTGATTTTTATAGACAAGCGTCACAATAACCGAATGGAAGCGAAATACGAGCACAAGTTTTTTTTTTTATTGAAATCTACAGAATTATCTTTTTATTACCCGCATGTTTTCCACGATGGACGTGAGTATAATATACTTATATCCACGATTCCTTTGCTTTGTCGCCAATGATAAAGTCAGAAAAAAAAACATTAATGAAAAATGCAACGAAATAATAATTGAAAAAATAATACAATTCAAAAGGTATGGGCATTGTAAGGGCACTAAACCTAGCTTTTGCCAACAAAAAAGGCTTTTATTCCTGATTTTCCATCTTTATTAAAGAAGACTTAGGAACTCAATTCCGTTATTGAATGCAACTACTCGTCATTTTAGTCAATTATTATAGAAGCCTGAAGTGGAAGCTTTAATCTAGAGTAAACTGATAAAACAAAGATTGCATGTTGGTGATTGAAAACATTTGCACAAATTCGTAAAATATATTTCGACGGACAGTGTATATATATATATATATATATATATATATATATATATATATATATGTATATACATATATATTTATATATACATATAAATATATATATATATATATATATATATATATATATATATATATATATATACATATATATTTATATATATATATATATATATATATATATATATATATATATATATATATATATATATATATATATTATACAGAATAACAAGCCATTTAACTGATTTCCTAAAAGGGCCCGAGGAAACTGTCACTGAATACGTAACTCAAAGATTTCAAAAGACCATAAAGGATAGTATTGCGATAGGAGAGTCGAAACGAATATTGAAAAGCGAGTATTATAATAATGCTGCATCAAAAAGTGAATTACAGTTAAATATGACTCTTCCATCACGTTATGGAAGCAGAGAAGATGTTGGTGTAGAAACAGTTGATGAAACAATTTCGACTGATTGTTCTGAGTTTTTCTCTAAGACAGGGATTACAGTCATGAAGGCTTCATTTATATTGATTTCACTACAAGTGGAACACATAGGAACACTAGGGCGCACAATGTATTTGGGAATCTTCAAAATGCATTTTTTTGAGGACCACTAATGCAAACAGTTATGTAAAAAATGAGCCTGAGAAGGCTGAGAACACTGAAACGTCTCTTGGAGCAAATGATGGAAGTGAATCATAACAAACTCCAGAGGAGGCAGTTTATGTTTTTCCTGCAGGAGTTGCAGCTGCTGGTGGTGCCTTTTGAGTAAGAGCAACGAGTCTTTTACTGTTTTTGACAGTAATGGAGAGAGAGAGAGAGAGAGAGAGAGAGAGAGAGAGAGAGAGAGAGAGAGAGAGAGAGAGAGAGAATGAAGTGTAATTGACTACAACCCATCATGTATTTATTACCATACCTCATCAAGGGTAGCATTTGCACCATTGAAATGGGGATTCTTATGGTTAAACTAACTTTCAATATATTTTATTCATCCTTATTTTTCCCGTGAAGATAAATGAAAAGAGAGTTTATCGGTAATCGTCGCTCTCAGGGGACTAAAAGGTATCCAGGGAAGGATCACGCGTCCATTAACAGGGGAAAAGGAATGTTTATTTTCATTCCAGTTTTTGCCCACTGTTAGAAGTTGCACAGATGGAGGCTTGGTGAAGGCTTTTATTTAGAAGAAGGTTATACACATCAAAACTGATACCAGTTTTCATATCGGATAGAATTAAACATCTTTGTGTTTTCAAATACCAGTATGTTAATTACGAACATCATTTCTTTATCGTCGTTTCATGTAACTTTATAAACCAGATAAAAGGGAGTCTGAATTTACATAACAATCTTATGCTGTAAGAATAACCATATTACCTCTGAACATCGCTTTGCAAATTAAAATCTTTTGTCTAGTTAATAAATGAATTACTGCTTACGGTGACTCTCGCATGCTGTAGTCTTGAGTTAAACTGTGGAATATTACAATTTGAGATATAAGACGCCCTCGCCTCCTTTTGACTGATGTCCTGGCTAGTCCGTCGTAGTCTTTCTGGAGAGATGCACACTTCTGTCTATTGCAAATGTATTTGAAGACTGTGCTGTAGCTATCCTAATACCTTTAGCTTTATATACTCTATGTATATACATACATACATGCATGCTCGAACTCAGACCCCACACACACACACACACACACACACACACACACACACACACACACACACACACACACATATATATATATATATATATATATATATATATATATATATATATATATATATATGTGTGTGTGTGTGTGTGTGTGTGTGTGTGTGTGTGTGTATGCACGTGTGAACAAAAAACAAGTAACAAATTAGAGTCATTACTTTGTGTTAGACAGCAAATGTGTTTTGAATCCTAATTCTTTGTTTAAAAACAAGCTTATCGCAAATGTAATTTGGGTAGAAGTATAAATATGCAGTTCATTCAGAAAGGGATCTCCGGTAACAGTCGATGACAGTTGAAATTAATTAAACTAGCTGTGATAAGTAAGGGCCGTCATATAACAATATTCGTACAGTGCTAATAAAAGTTTGATATTAAATTCAATGTATGTATGAGGACTTGAATTAGTTAGATCAGAATATTCCGAGGTTGCACTTTTAGGTAACTGGAAGTTAATTCGTTTTTTTACAAATGTAATTTTTATGTCATTAGCAGTATGCGGGAACAATTAGAGCAATTTATTCAAAATTTATTCATAAATAACTAGTTGTCAATTTGACAAGTGATCCGTTAATGGAATACAACTAAATCATGAAAATCTAAGCCTTTAAAAAGACAATGGTTTTATCGATTCAGAAACTAAAGATGACCACACACACACAAACAAAAAAATAAATGTATTAGTAAGGAATTGTTGATGTTTCCCAGATTGCAGTTTCCTTTAACTTTTTTTTTTTCTCTCAAATAAGCGATCTGTTTTTTCAAAATTATGCAGGTTTCTAAGATAAGAAACGAGCTAAATTTTTCGTCTCTTTTTGTTCAATGCAGAATCAATTTATATACACCAACCCTTTCTAAATCTGTAATATAGTTCATTAAAACCAAAGGGTTCATCTCGTGCTAAAAAAATAGCCTGACGTAAATTCACCCTATTAGCAGCAGATTCTTTCCAGAAATAGAAGAGAAATTGAGGATATTTTGCACAACTTTTAAAAGGACTGACTTCATTAGAAATGAAGATTCAGAAACCACAATGAAATTGCAATATCACATGAGCTTTAGCCAGTAAAGCATTATGGTTATGTGCATGGTATGATTAAAGCTTGAGTATATGAAGATCGAACGGTCACAATATGTAAGTGAATGCCTTTGTGTCACTTACAACAACACATTTAGAAAACCACGGATAAGAAAAAAATAAGTAAAAAATGCGCCGAAGTTTCCTCGGCGCAAGAGAGTTTTCTGTACAGCCGCTACAGCGTTTAATCAAGGCCACCGAAAATAGATCTGTCTTCCGAAGTTTCCTCGGCGCTAGAGAGTTTTCTGTACATCCGCTACAGCGTATAATGAAGGACACCGAAAATAGATCTAACTTTCGGTGGTCTCAGTATAATGCTGTATGAGCCGCGGCCCATGAAGCTTTAACCACGGCCCTGTGGTGGCCATCCTATATCGTTGCCAGAGGCACGATTATGGTTAACTTTAACCTTAAATAAAATAAAATTACTGAGGCTAGACGGCTACAATTTGGTATGTTTGATGATTGGAGGGTGGATGATCAACATAACAATATGCAGCCCTCTAGTCTCAGTAGTTTTTAAGATCTGAGGGCGGACAGAAAAAAGTGCGGACAGAAAAAGTGCGGACAGAATAAAGTACGGACGGACAGACAAAGCCGGCACAAGAGCTTTCTTTTACAGAAAACTAAAACGATTATTTCTAAGTAAGAGCAGTCGGAGAATGCAAACTTGACCCATTCATAGAAATTCACCCCCAGAAATTCCCACCTCACACGTTACTTTCTCATCTCTCCCAAAATATATTGATTTGCTACAAGTCACTTGCCCAGCTGTAGAAAACATTTCGTCAGAATTCATAACTGAATTTCGTGTCATCATACTAAGAAATAATCAAACACACTGAGCGAGGACAGTAGTGTCTTTGTTGGAGGTAAAAGCATATATTCAGGTCATGCTAATAGTGTTCTCCATTTGGTGGCATGTGACTTATGCGCCTTATATAATATAGAAAAAAATCTTTAAAAGTGTTCAATTTTTTTAAGCTGCAACTTCTTTTTTTTTTTTTTGCTCTAAATCAGTTACATGAATGTCCGGTGTCTGAAACCTACCACTACCCACAATGCAAAGGCAGAGAGATATGATATTCAATGACTTGACTCCTGATACATGGAAATGTATTTTAATATTGACTGAAGAAATCTTTAAAAGTGCTTGATTTTTTTATTCTGCAACTTCTTTTTATTATTTTGACTTTACAAATGGTTCCCGTATTAGATTAATTCGGTAACTGAAAAAGACTATTAAAATATAAGTGGCCTTCATAAAGCGTATGACCACTCAGGGACCTTTACAAATAACGAATCTTATCTTAGGTTCAGGTGAATTAATTACTTTCGCACTGCTTGTGTGTAATTACATATCTAATTTACTCAGCGTCTGGATTTAGTAAGTATTCCTATATATATATATATATATATATATATATATATATATATATATATATATATATATATATATATATATATATATATATATATATATATATATATATATATATATATTCCGATATCAGTTGATATTTGTAGCTTAATATTTTTTATTATGAAAAAGCCACGTGTGTATAAGAGACGATGCTTAATACACACACACACACACACACACACATATATATATATGTGTTTGTGTGTGTTTGTTTGTATGTGTATATATGTGTGTGTATGAATGTCTATAGATAGTTAGTTGAGACTAAGGAGGTTATTTACTGATAACTTGCCACTTTCAGTATTATCATTTTAAAAGCCAACCGTGATTTCCATCGACTAACAAACGAGAAAATGATTGCAATCAAATATGTGTCCTTAACTGTATGAAACAAGAGCGAGAGGCAGGAATAAGTTAGAATATGAAATTAGCAAAATGAAATACGGGAGAGCGATATACAGTAATCAGGTAGAGTGCAGATACTGAGTCCTGTTCCACTTCCCCTAGTAAGTAAAGCGAATGTCATATTTCATTGCTCAGTTTCCTCAATATCTTTTAGATAAGTTATAGCTTCTATAATTTTAGGTCGAGTCCCCCATACAGGAGATTTATACTACACTAATAACAATTCGGTTTCTTTATGCGTTGCGATTAAGGTTTGTCACAATATGCATGACCGCATACACCCACACACTAATTCACAAAGGCTTACACATACACACACACACCCATATATATATGTATATATACTGCACGTGTATGTGTGCGTGTGTATTTCATACATAACGGATGAATCAAGTTTGAAGAGAAAATCTTTATTCTTATCTCCAGATTGCTTTTACTGTTTTTCACTGCCATTTTGCATTTGCAATTTTGTGCCATAACAGTTTTACTTACGTAATGAAAGCAAATAAGTTACTGATGCCTTTCATTATTTTGGAAACCAAGCATCAAACATTACGTCAGTAAATCAGTTGTATGCAAGCAATGACTTTGAAGACGTTAAAACCCCCTCTTTATACCAAGCAAGAGGGTACGGCAATTTACACGAAATTACATAGACCCTTATCAGCACCTGGAACACTTTAGGTATTGAGCAAAAACGTCCATTCAAAAGATTTAAAGTATCGGAAAGAATGAACGTGCAGCGTGCGTTCAAAACCCTTGAAACTTATGGTGAAAAGCGTGTGTTGTATAGCTTTGGTCTCAATAATCGTTAAATCTGTAATGTATAATAGAATTAAAGATTTTGAGAATTCCATCCATTATCGTCCTTTCCTTAATGTCTGAACTGATTCTGAAGCTCGTTCATAATTCATATCCTACTCTTATTTTTTAATACATTTATTATTTATACTGAGTATTTGCTATATACACACAATCTTATCTCACCATTCTACAATTATAGCGTAAGGAATGTAATCCTAAACTTGTTTAAAGTTCTTAATTTTGATCGAAGTTAAATAGGACATGCTTAATTTTCAGGGTTAAAAATAATCTATAAATATGATATAAAAAAATATTCTTACTCTCGTTAACCTACACCGCTCCCGTCCATCACATTTACAGCAAGGTACTTTAAATTATTTTATATTTTAGTGAAGCACTTTATATTTTTTTTAATTTATGCATAATTGTTAATGCAAGTGATAACGATAACTCATTATTCACGATTGATATGACCACACTGCACAAGTCTGGGTTGCGTCTGGGTTCGGAAACTTAATTATCTGTTTTATGAGGTCAGATGTCTCCTTGCAGTAACGATATTTTCCAGACAGACTCCATTTTCTGTTGCGGAAATATAATGAAGTAGTCTAGACTTTATCCTCTTTTATAATAAAAAAAACAATAAATTTAGGACTAAACACATATGCGTACCTACATACATACATATATAAATATGTGTATGTATATATAAATATACATGTATATATACATACACACACATATATATAAATGTGTGTGTGTGTGTATCTGTGAGTGCATGCCCACTGGGTATATATGAGCAAGAAATGGGAAATGATGTAAGATTTTCAGGAGTGTCTGAAAGAAATGTAGTTGCTGGTATATGTAGATTTCCTGAAGCAAATGAGAATGAAGAGAGTCTTATGTAAATGTGTTTGGAAAGGAGCTCCATTGCTGGGAAAAGACTTCCCAAATCAGACTCCCTCAGTTTATTTTGGAGAGAGAAAACTTCGCAGAAAAGTTTGACGGATTAGGTGTTGATAGTTGGAAAAACAAGTCGATGCATGTAACATGGAGATGCAGCTGGAAATGCTGGAAATATTGTATGACTGAAGGAAAAATTTAGATAGATATGAACTGAAGTTAAACGGAAAAGGATGAATGTGACTGTAAGTGGAATTAAGATAAATAAGTTTGATAACATGCACATAAGGTGAGCTTATAAGAAAATGAATAAAATATGAAAGAATTATATGAGAAGTATATGAAATTTCATGACGTGTAAGTTTAATAAAGATTGATTAGGAAGAGCATTTAAGAAAATTAATAAAATGGTTGTAAGATTAAAACCAGAGGTGTAGCATTGGAAGAGGATTATGCAAAATTCAATGGTTTGGTCATTGGGAGAGCATAGAATGTGTGTACGGAACGGTATGAAGACGGGGTAAAAAAAAAAAGTCATATAACACAGAAAGTATAGTGCCCGAATGAAAATCATTATTTGAAGTACAAATAACAGAAATAATACATGTAAAAGTATACATGAGGATGGATAAGGCGTTCAAAAGAAATGAAGGACGATAAGGTAAAATACTAACAGCAGAGGAAAAAGGATGAGAAAAACCTATTGAAAGAGTTTTTTTCCTTTTCAAAGCAGAGATAAGGTAATGAACAAATATGTCTACGAGTAAAATTTTAGATGAAGAGATGCTGACTGAAGTCGATTTACTTCTGGGTCAATGGCGTAAGAGTTGTGAAAGTTTGTCGAATGTCAAAGATAGATAAGGTGAATGAGGTAGGGGTGGAGAGGGTTAGTGCATGTAACTTCGGCTAATCGTTATTTTTTACCACCTCTTCCTTGACAGAAATTGAATTAGGAACTGTTGGTGCCTACGTATGTAAAACTTGTCTTTTAGAATTTTATGCTTTGCCTTTAAAATATGAAACTGAAGATACTTAATACAAAATGCTTTTAGAAGATGTAACCGAAGATACTTAGTACAAAACTAAAGTTATCGTAAGCATTCGATCTTAAGAAAAAGGTAATTTATTGTTGAAAAAAAATACAATATTCAACTAAAAGAAACAATGAAATACGAAAAATTCAAATTATATTTAATTTGTAGCGAATCAGCCAAAAATAATGTGCAAAATAGACAAAGAAAAGTCGATAAAACAACTAAATGAAAGTAAAAACTGAGAAATTCATCATGTTTATTTGCTTTGAAGATGTGGGGAAATAATCTCAGTCTTTTGCTTTTCCGATGTTAATTCCACAAAATATAAAAAAAATACATATAACCTTATTAACTTTTCTAAAAACATTTTAATTAAGTTTCTTCTTATCTGGTTACGATTTATCTGATAATTCTTCTATAAATATATATATATATATATATATATATATATATATATATATATATATATATATATATATATATATATATATATATATATATGTGTGTGTGTGTGTGTGTGTGTTTATGTATATATACATTTTTCTTCATTGGAAGGGTGGCAGTACATGGGTAGAAATTGACAAATATTAAACCACATACATATAAAAGATAGAAAACCACTTTCATAAACATAAACAGTAGTAATATACAGAGATAAATAGGAGTGTGCATGACTGCTCAGCTAACAGTGATGGTAATCCGCGACACAAATAACATTATTGCATGTGACGGTTGTCGACCTCAAACTCCCAACTCAAGTTATATGAAAATACGTTCTGTAGAGTTCCTAGTATTGTAATATTTCGTGATGTCTATAGCCTTAGCAACATATTTGACTTATATAACTGTCTGATGGATGGAGTTAAGAATTAGCTATGGCTCACCGTAAACTTATACATTTATTGCAATCTTTAATTATTGACGTATGGTTTATATAATGACTTTTTCACGGCCACTTAATAAAATTTACTTTTCCACATTTGAGGCTAACCTGTTATGAAGAGTTTTGAAAATTACCCTTAACTTCTCAGTTTACTGGATTACAAGATAGTCAAAGAAATACGGTGTCATACCGCAGTTAAATTGATGTAATTCTTTTGGCCTTAGATAACCCCATGTTTAGAGTGACCTAGTGAGGCTTCCACCAGGTTGCAAAACAACCCATATCGGACTGAAGCAATCATCTTTTTATGAAGCTCCCTCCATAAAAAATCATGAATATACAGTTGACTGGTCCAGATGCAGATGTCCATATTTTCCGTGGATGTCAAGTTCCCGGACATGTATCAGTGCTTTGATTTCGGCTGTTTTTCTCTAGGTATATTAATATTAATATTCAGTTAACTTTTAGCATTACTTGCATAAATACATGTACTGTTATATTTCAGTTTAGCCCAGTTCATATTTTAATTTAGTAAATTTATGAGAGGTCATAAGTAATGTTTGTCGGGGGAAATTTCTCTTCAGTTGGTCGCGCAGACGTTCCTGGTTTGCCATCCACCTTCCATGCATTTCACGTGAAAAATGTAAGGAAATTTTTTCTCTCTGAATATCAGTACTATTTGATGACCAGAAACGATGTCATAAAAGTCCAAATTCGATAAATATTTAAAGCATTTTTTAAAGGAAATTCAGTATATCCTCTCACCACGTCAGATAGTCTTCGCCACTTTCATTAATTACATTATTTGAATAATTATACCTTCCGTGACCTGATTATTCATAATGACATATCACTGGAAAATATTTTCCCTTTGCAGTACAGTTGATATGTATAGTAATATAAGTTATTTGGCCGGTAAAACATAGCTCTTGGATACCCCTAGGATAAAGAACAATTTTCAGAGAATAATAATGATTTTATATTCATTTCCCGCAAGCGTCTTACTCTGGGATAAGGAATTCATGTTTAGTTTTGACTTCCATGAGACATTATTATTAATGTTAAATCCTCAGACATACTGGCAATATTATTTGGCTGACTTTATACTTAGATAAAATCAAATAAACGACGACAAAAATAGGTTACGAATTCAATACTGAAACGTTGATTTACAATTTTACGACGAAATATAAATAAAAGTCAAGTTCAGAATACTCGTAATTGAGTAATATTAATAATTCTTTCTTATGAGTGTATATTTTAGAGTAATTACATCCTTTGTAGATCCAGAATTATAATAACGCAAATAAAGCTCATTTTTTCCACTCATTTTTTCCACTCTTGTGTTAGCAAGATATCTCAAGAAAGGATGTACGTATTCGGATGCGTGTGAGAGATCCCCGGTTTCCAAAAAGTATACCTTAGTTTTACCAGACCACTGAGCTGATTAACAGCTCTCCTAGGGCTGGCCCGAAGGATTAGACTTATTTTTACGTGGCTAAGAACCAATTGATTACCTAGCAATGGGACCTACAGCTTATTGTGGAATCCGAACCACATTATAGCGAGAAATGAATTTCTATCACCAGAAATAAATTCCCCTAATTCCTCATTAGCCGGCCGGAGAATCGAACTCGGGCCTAGCGAAAGTAATTATTATTATTATTTAGAAGGACCACATTCTTATGGAACAAGCCCACAGGGGCCATTGACTTGAAATTCAAGCTTCCAAAGAATATGGTGTTTATCAAAAAAAAAGTGGCAGGAGGTAAAGGGAAAATGCAGAAAGAAGAGATCATTCACTGAAAAAATAACAATTTAATATATTGATAAAAAGGTAATAAGTAAATCATTAAAATGCAAGGAGAATTGTAATAGAGTAGTAATGCATTGCATCTTCCCTTGAACCTTTCAAGCTCCGATTACTCGACATCCTCAGGGAGACTGTTCCACAGTCCAACAGTGTGAGGAATAAAGGAAAAAGATGTATGGTGTATACAAATACCTGCAAAAACTTATGACGGCGCTGACAGAAGCAATGAGGAAGATGTTGAAAATGATGGTAGACAAGATAACGTTACTGAGAGCTTACACTAAGATTGGTTTATTGTAAAAAAAAAAAAAAAATAAAATAAAAATGAATAAAAAAAAACTGCTTAATTCCTTAATATTGTGAAGAAGAAAAAGCCTTGAGATTTCCGTAGTTTCTGTCCCTAAAAATAAAGATGGAGCTCAGTATCTCTTATGACTGAATCTACAAATAATTCTTTACTGAATTCAGAGTTCACCGTCAGTATGAAGCAGTTAATTGATGTGTTTTAGTTTGTATCGTGTAAGGCAATTTCAGGATCATTTAGATAAGCAGGTAAAAGATAAAAGATATCGATTCCAAATTATTCGAAGCTCAGTGTTAACGAAAAGCAGGTTAAGCGATATTGTAAAGTATTAGGAATAAAGGATGGTTAAAAAAAAAAAACTAAGCCACAGGAAATCACACTATTCTGACCCTAGTTTTGGTATTTGAGTTTTAAATAATAATATCCCCAAGTTTTTGAAAGGAGAAAAAATTACATTATTTACAAACTCGGTGTTAAAGTAGTTAATTTAATATAGCTGCACAATTAAACGTAATCACATTAAATAAAGTAAACTCCAAGCAACAATAAGAAGAAAATTATTATTTCTTTTTGTATCAGCGAGACATGAAACAATTTCGTGAAGAAGAATCCTCAGTATTTGAAAAGGTTTAAATTCCTTCGGAACAGTTTGATCTGTCTTCATTTGACAGCTGACTCAAACCTTCTTTTTCCTCGAGGTAAAATGAAAGACAAATCGCTGTCTGCCTGGGTGTCTGTCTTTCGATAAAACGACTGCAATAAAACGAAAAAAAAAGAAAAACAAGTAAAAATGCGCCGAAGTTTATTCGGCGCAATCGTGTTTTCTGTACAGCCGCTACTGCGTATAATCAAGGCCACCGAATCTAGATCCATCTTTCTGTGGTCTCGGTACAATGCTGTATGAGCCGCGGCCAATGAAACTTTAACCACACCCCGGTGGTGGCCTATCCTATGTCGTTGCCAGAAACACGATTAACCTTAAATAAAATAAAAACTACTGAGGCTAGAGAGCTTAAATTTGGCATGTTTGGTGATTGGAGGGTGGATGATCAACATGTCAATTTGCAGCCCTCTAGCCTCAGTAGTTTTTTAAGATCTGAGGGCGGAAACAAAAAGTGCGGACGGACAGACAAAGCCGGCACAATAGTTTTCTTTTACAGCAAACTGAAAAAAACGAACTGCCCGTTATATTCATGTTCTTATTAAAACTGCAACAGCGAAACACCACGTAAATTGTTAATATCATTCTGATTTTAATAATTGTCAAGTAATCCAGACATATTTCAATTTGCATCATTATACCTTCAAACTAAACTAAATATGTAATCTGTTCATTCCAAAGCCACACCTACATCTTTATTCATCTTAGATGATGAAAATCAGGAGATATTACAATTACAAATTAAATCATTTTCCATGAGGGTGACCTTTTCGTATCGTTTCTCTCGCACTGGCCTTTGTGAGTTCATCTTGCATGAGAGCTATCTCGGCGGTGAAGTGACATTGACGAACTATTATACTAGCATATTACTGTGCTCATTAAGGGAATTATTTATCTATTCGAGTCTCCGAATGACTTCAGTATTCCACGTCAGGAATCTGGGTCTCAGAAGCTCACTTGGGGATCCCGGAGCCCAGCCTTCAAAGATTGGTTTTCCCAGATATTTAGCACTTCTGTAATTTTTCAGAAGGAACCTGTTCTCAAGCCTTTGGATAGAATGTGGAAATATTTAGATTTAAAACTGAAGAAATAAAGTCAATTCAGGTTTAGATATAGCTGATTAAAGGATAAATAATATTCACATATATAAATACACACACACACACACACACACACACACACACACATATATATATATATATATATATATATATATATATATATATATATATATATATATATATATATATATATATATATTGTTATAATTATAAGATCTGTGGACACTTACCCGCTCTTTCCTTGCCTTGTGCAATGGACAGATCTTATACTATGCATAAAAAAAGGGAAAATTATCAATGGGGAGCAGGAATTAGACTCAGAGGAAAAAATAAAATAAATGAGTGTTGCACTGGCTGTACGGTTCTTTTTCAAACGAAGAAAAACCCATCATCAATATGGCAGCAGCACTAGAATATATATATATATATATATATATATATATATATATATATATATATATATATATATATATATATATATATATATATATATATATATATATATGTGTGTGTGTGTGTGTGTGTGTGTGTGTGTGTATACATATACATATAAAATGAAACAATAATAAAAACATTTTAGAATAGTTTATTATTGTGCCAATTAAAATTGAAGTCTTTGGTAAGCACTGCAGCCAAAACTATTAGAAGATGTATTTTTCTGACAATCCGTTATCAGAACGCAATAATGCAATAATGCAATAAAAATCACCTCAAGGTAATTTTCGTTCAAAGATGAAATATGAGACGAGGTATTATTGAAGATGAAGTCATATTTTTCATGGCAGCTTTAAAGGAACCTGACGTGTATTACGTGGATAATTTTAAGCCATATACTTTCAGTTGATCAACAGTTGAAATACTGGTAAATCATTGTGCCCTCATTCATTTGTTTTCGTGATAATTTCAATTGAAGTATGCCTTCTTATTCCCCAAGTTCATATATGTATATATATATATATATATTTATATATATATATATATATATATATATATATATATATATATATATATATATATATATATATATATATATATTACAGATGAACATTATTTCTTGGTGGAATTTGCAAGACAATTTAATGCCTGATGGGGCCAAGATGACTGACGCAGTGCTATTTGGCGTCTAATTATATTATTTCTTAATAGAGTTTAATGGCATATTTGGTGTACTTCATAAAGGGGCGAAAGCTACATCCGGAATATTACTCCTCCGAAAATCATAATAATCATATGATTAAAGTCGTATTCAGTATCATGTCCCTGATTCAATTACCATACATGACAGCATTATGCTTTTTTAACATCATTATGTCTGCACCAAAACGCAAACAGGCAACAGTTTTTTGAGGTGGTAAAGGTTAGTGGCTATTAATTGCAGGTATGTACAGTAGATACACCTTAAAGATTATCAACCTAAATTAATAACCACGCGCTGATAGTAGAAAAACAAATTTTATCTTTTGCATCTTGTATGAAATGTGGGAAAGCAAGCGTATTAGTCAGAGAAGAATTGTTAAAAGATTTTCTGTGACATACAAAATTTAATCTTTTTCTTTCGCCCACTTTTCTAGCAAGATCCTCTTCAAGATTGAACGTAAGTCAAGTGAGGATCATTTACGGTTAACTGGAGTGAATTACGCACTGTCACTGCCTTTATTCTCATACATTTGCATTCATAACCCTCTTCACAACCAGGTATACTTGGCTTAAAGC
>JANJGK010000021.1:2418646-2431146 GCA_039081455.1 Macrobrachium rosenbergii | reverse complement strand
AGTCTCAAAAGTTTTTATTTTATTTTAAGGTTAAAGTTAGCCATGATCGTGCGTCTAGCACCGCTATAGATGCCAAAAACACAGGCCACCACCGGGCCGTGGCTGACAGTTTCACACAGCATCGTACGCTGTACAGAAAACTAGATTGCGCCGAGAAACTTCAGTGCATTTTTAACTTGTTTTTTATATTTAACACTTATAGTTTGTGCATTTTTATGTTCGTGTGCATAAATCCACGGTCATGCACGGAAGCGCATACTTATAATCAAATTGGTATGCATAAAGTCACTTATGTGGTCTTTTTCCACTTGGGATAAATTTTATTCTCTTGTTACGCAAGCACGCATGCATATATATATATATATATATATATATATATATATATATATATATATATATATATATATATATATATATATATATATATTTATATATATATATATATATATATATATATATATATATATATATATATATATATATATATATATATATATATATATAAAATGTATGTGAATAAATATCGCAGTATGAATAAATAAAACTTGTCCGTGGCTAAAACTGAAACATATTTGCATCACAGATCAGTTATCGTACGTGGATTTTCAAGAATTTTTCATAATTTCAACAGATTTCCAATAGTTCTTATTTCACTGACAATGACTCTACTTGATGTCCGGGTTATGTAATCAGGCATCTTTGTCAGTTTTTTTTTTTTTTTTATAAAGGAAGGCTTGTTGCGAGAGTTGACTATATTCAGTGCCTTTTTGGGTCATAATTACATTAGAAGCGAGAAAAGGAATTTGTTATTAATAAGATTTTATATTGACGGAAAGATAATACAATTGTTATTCTAGACTAAAATAACGCATAAAGCATTCGTTCTCTTTACATAATTGACAATGATTTATCCAATCTCATGTTCTCGTTATTTCAAGAAAACTGAAAATTCATGAAGACACTTTCTGAAGGATATAATTGATAACAATGGCCGAACCTAAATAATAATAAATATGATAGAAGTATTTAATAACCTCAATACGCTTTTAGCATTCGAAATCAGTGATCATTCTTAAATCCTATTAATTAAAACTATTATATAATTAGATGTTAGATTATAATTGTCGTTATAAATATATATATATATATATATATATATATATATATATATATATATATATATATATTAAATCAATGATCATTCTTAAATCCTATTAATTAAAACTATTATATAATTACATGTCAGATTATAATTGTTGTTATAAATATATATATATATATATATATATATATATATATATATATATATTGACTCACCTTGTTGCAACAGTACGACGGTGTACTTTATCAACACTAGTAAAGATAGATGGAATTCGTATCATTTAAGCTTAATTTAGAGCTTAGAGAGAAATTCACTTTCTACCTTAATTAGTTATAATTACACAAATGAGAACAGTAACACAAGGGAGCTCTAAGCTCTCTCTGGCTCCTTGGCACCGTTTTCACGTTAATTGACAAAGCAAGGGTTCCACAACCCAACAGATCATACTCTTACAGAACCTCTTGAAAGATGCTTAATACATAAGGACACTGTGGGTTACGTTGCTTAAACAAGTAAAGTGCCACAATTATGGAGATTATATCCTGAGGAAATCTTCTCAAAGTTGATGGATGAAGGGAGATGCACTGTGGGAGAGTAGAGTGATACAACAGCACATACACCTATTCTGCAGTATAGAAATGCACACGATCACCTCAGGTTGTTACAGCGATTGGTAAAAGTTACTTGGATATCTGAAGGCTGAGAGAGAAGTCATCCAAGATAAAATATAACGCAAACTGGGATTGATACTTATGAGCAATTTAACACAAGTAACATTGACACTAACTCGTTAAGGCCCTCAAAGGACTTGCGAGGAAGGAAATGAGCAGTGAGAAATACAGTTGGAGAAGGTGTTGCTGGAATAACTTTCCAATGCCACACAGTACCTGAATTCCTGGGACAAGGAGTCTTGAATGTAGAACCAGTTGGAATCTTCATCAACAGGGACATCAACGGTTGGCACTAATGCGACATCAATGGTTGGCACTAATGCGACATCAACGGTTGGCACTAATGCGCCAAAAACGGCTGGCACTAATGCGACATCAACGGTTGGCACTAATGCGACATCAACGGTTGGCACTAATGCGACATCAACGGTTGGCACTAATGCAACATCAACAGTTGGCACTAACGCGACATCAACGGTTGGCACTAATGCGACATCAACGGTTGGCACTAATGCGACATCAACGGTTGGCACTAATGCGACATCAACGGTTGGCACTAATGCAACATCAACGGTTGGCACTAATGCAACATCAACAGTTGGCACTAACGCGATATCAACGGTTGGCACTAATGCGACATTAACGGTTGGCACTAATGCGACATCAACGGTTGGCACTAATGCGACATCAATGGTTGGCACTAATGCGACATCAACGGTTGGCACTAATGCAACATCAACGGTTGGCACTAATGCGACATCAACGGTTGGCACTAATGCGACATCAACGGTTGGCACTACTGCGACATCAATGGTTGGCACTAATGCGACATCAACGGTTGGCACTACTGCGACATCAACGGTTGGCACTACTGCGACATCAACGGTTGGCACTAATGCGACATCAACGGTTGGCACTACTGTGACATCAACGGTTGGCACTACTGCGACATCAACGGTTGGCACTACTGCGACATCAACGGTTGGCACTACTGCGACATCAACGGTTGGCACTACTGCGACATCAACGGTTGGCACTACTGCGACATCAACGGTTGGCACTACTGCGACATCAACGGTTGGCACTACTGCGACATCAACGGTTGGCACTAATGCGACATCAACGGTTGGCACTAATGCAACACCGGTTCGGTTAGCAAGAGGCAGAAGGTCTCTGTGGGTGACCGACAGGTTGGCCGGTCGGCAAATGTCAAGGAGTCTGCTTTTGACAGAGGTCTGCCCAATACTGGCCCCGCTTGACCTCTGACCTCCTCCTTATATGCCTTCTTGTTCCTGGGGTTTTTGGTTCGGCTTGGCTTGAATCCAGAGGAGCGTGGACACCGTTACTCGTGCCTTCTGGCAATTCAGGTGTCCTGTGCCCTTGTTGTTCGGTTTGCGAGAGCATTTCGGCAGAAGGGCGAATTCAAATTTGGAATTTCCTGGGCTTGGCTGTGAAGGTACTTTGTCTGTTTTCTGGGTGGCCCAGACATTCTCCAAAGCTCTGTGCTTGTTGAGGGATGCCATGTTTTAAATGCAGAGGGCTGTATCAGAGTATTTGTGACATAAATGCTACTAGTACAATATATATATATATATATATATATATATATATATATATATATATATATATATATATATATATATATATATATATATATATATATATATAGTGCTACTAGTATTTATTTTCCTCTATTGCGAAATGTTATCAAATTTTTTTTTTTTTGTATTTAATAATAGATGAAAGAGCTTGCTCTTTTATCTTTTATTTGCGTACTGCTTGTTGGTTCGTCTTACATTTTTGGGGTGTTTTTGGCAGAATACGAGAATAATTACTTTCTGTTCATAAAAATTGCGTACAAAAAGCATTGACATAACCAACAAAAAAATCTGGGTCAAATCACGTAAATTGAATTAAGCAACACGATAATTGCCAAAGAAGTGCGCTTTGGAAATAAAGTCGTTCATTACTATGCTTTTTATTTATACAGTTTTGAAATGAGTATCTTTTGCTTCATTTGATTTTATTCTTATGGCAAAAGATGCTGGAGGGGCAGATGCCATCTCTTTATCACTCTGGCTTTCTTTTTGCTTAATAAGAAAAATTTCGTGACTAGCCTACTCAGATCTGTGTTGAATGCTAATTTGCAACGATACATACTAAGATATATACTTGCACATACACATACACATACACATACACATATACATATATATATACTATATGTATATATATATATATATATATATATATATATATATATATATATATATATATATACATACATACATACATATATATATATATATATATATATATATATATATATATATATATATATATATATATATATATATATATATATATATATATACATACATACATACATATATATATATATATATATATATATATATATATATATATATATATATATATATATATATATATATATATATATATATATATATAAGAATAACGTGCGAAAGTTCATTGACAAATGCTTCGTGTTTATTAAGACGTCTTTTGGATACGAATGAGACAGTTTAGTACAGCGGTCAAAATGTAAAAAAAAAAAGAACCACCAATCGAGTATTAAAAGAATTAAGGAAAAAGATAATCCACTTTAATCCGTGATAATCCGATTATGAGTTATAATCGAACGCCTGAAGGAAAAGGTGACAGGCACTCATAGAAAAATAAAACCATATATTAATTTTTTGCTTTAAGTTGAAAAAATTATTTATATTACTAATTGTTTGAGGTAGGCGATTTGGCTAGTAGTAAGTACAGTATTATTATTATTATTATTATTATTATTATTATTATTATTATTATTATTATTATTATTATTATTATTATTATTATTTGAAGGGAGTAGACCGTCTTTTAAATAGGTATCAAATGAACTGAGTTTATATATATATATATATATATATATATATATATATATATATATATATATATATATATATATATATATTCTTTTCAATTACTTTTAGCAGATATTAGGATTGAAGAAAAGACTAATACGAAGAACTGAAAATATTACACAAAATAAATTTAACTACTGCTACCTTTCTATTCAACAGAAGTTATTATTATTATTATTATTATTATTATTATTATTATTATTATTATTATTATTATTATTATTATTATTATTATTATTATTATTATTATTCAGAAACTAAAATTAGAAGGGCGTCTAGCTTAAAAATTCGAGAGCTATAGTTTAAAAGGCTACCTCATTTGACGAGACACGATTCTGTCATATTTTTTCTTTTAAAAGTTTCTTTCCATCTTGTTTCGAACTTCGCCTCACTCATGTTTATGAGATAATCGACCCTTATGAAATGTGAAAAAATAAAGCGCTTAATATACGTTGCAAGGTCGTTTCCGAAAATTATTTAAACCTCTGGTAAGAGAAGAGTTATCATTCTTACAACCTTTTTCACTGCAATTTTAACCCAATGATAATCCAAATTCGCTTTAATTTAAGTCAGTAATGTTGTCAGCGCTCCTTAAATCTTTTACTTTTTTCATTTTTCATATAGTATTTAAGCACTGAAACTTACCTTCTTTCCTACTAAACTCAGCATTGGCCCAGTCTTCAGATTCTAATAAGTCTAGATAACTCATTATCATGCAAAAAAAAAGTGAACCAGTACTAATGTACTGGTTAAATAGTTGTCCATTATGTAACTGGTAGTGCCTTGTAGTAATTTCTGTCTGTAATCCGTCCTTGATACTTGAGAGAAAAGCTTCTTCATAGAACAGTTTGGGAAAGATGTAAATTTATAATATTCTTTCGTAGAAGAACTGCAACAAAATTTAACAGAGTGTACATGAATATATATTGTTTTGTTTTTGTACTGAATAACTTTACACGAGCTAGACTGCCTCTCGAATGCACTCCGTGAATTGGAGAATAATACATTACCGAAATAGCAAACTTTCAACGATACGTTTCTTCCTCATTATTTGCATGCTTGAAGATATTTTGAGGTAAGCCCCTAAATCCACTCCAACCCTCCTTTTCATTAGGCTAGTTTGCCCTAAAGGATTCATGGGTCGGCTAGGCTATTTTTGGTAGCTTGGTCTTCTCATATGACCATGTCTGGTTGCCTGAAGCCGTGTGGCTACTGTATAACCAGTAATCTCAAACCTAGCATTATGCTCTTAAAGTCTTGAATTTGAGTTCCTTAATTAAGGCACATGAAGGTCATTTTCCTGCTTAACTGATTATTTGTTAGTAAGTAAATTGCTTTAGTTTTTAATTGTCCTATTGCTGTTATTAGATCTATTTTTACGTTTATTTATTTGTTAGAAATTATATTTCTTTATCCTTTTTGCTTTAATTGCTCGGTGCGTAATAATATTTATTGTTGTTAACGTTAACTCAGTTTTTTTATTGCTGTCTGTTTCATCAATATGTATTAAAATGTATTAATTGTTATTTACTATTTCAAATAGTTCTATTTTCCCTGTTCTTTTATTTTTCACTTGTGATTATTCTCTTCTGCTGAAGCTCACTAAACAAATTGTTGGGCTTCCGGATCGTTACAGAAGAAGTTTGCTCATTTTGAATAATAATAATAATAATAATAATAATAATAATAATAATAATAATAATAATAATAATAATAATAGTAATAACAATTTCAAATTGTAATTGAGGAAACTATTGCATGTTTAACAGTTTAAGTCAACTCAGGGGCAGAAAACGTACCAGTAAAACTAATGGAACTACTAATTCTATATTGCAATTAATGAGGGGTTGCAACTTCATTGAAAATAGGGTGCATTGAGACGGAAAGTTTTAATAAGTACCGATAACAAAAGATAACAATAAACAAAACTGTGCTGCTGTTAACATTAATGAATGCTGTTCCCTATAAAGCACTGAGTCTGGAACAAATGTTATAAGCTGTCTTGTAATTTTTTTTTGTGAAATTTTAGTTTGATTCGCTGTGGTGTGGGCTCAAACGCAAGAACGTACATTGATCACTCTGCATACAATTACTCTCTCTGCAATAATGTCAGATGTTCGTGTACCGACAGAAATAAAAAAAAAAATGACAGATCTTTTATGGCATTTTTTTCGTTAAGAAACAACTCCCATTCGATTGGACAAAATATATTCGGATCTGATAATTTTTTTATAATTTTCAAATTGTACACACTTCTCTCTAAAAATAATCGGTCTTTGTTTTTTGTCTGAGAATTTTAGATTGTTACTAGTTAGCCGGCGAGTTATATTTAAAATAAAATTATAATAGTTTAAACATTACTAATCTTTGAAGAAATATTCATTTTAAAACACATCGTTATTAACTTATCCATCTTTTATAACGTACGAAAAAAATGTCCATAATTGAATTAAATATATCATCAGAAGTAGCAGGATATTTGCATTCAAGGTACTACGTCATCCTAGCCTCCCATTTCCCATCTTATTCTACGAAAGACAATTTTTCTCGACCGAGTTTAGCTGCAGACCGTCGTGGAATGATCAGAAATGTAAAAATTAAGAAATCAATTTGCAAGAAAAAATACGAGCATTTTGTAGCTCAGGAATCGAAAGTTTGTGGACGAATAATATATAAGAAGGCATCCGCGGGTAGTGTGACATTTATGAATTACCAAGGTTCGGATCTCACTATAAAGGTGATCTTATAAGCAACGCATGTTAGTTTTTATGATTGTTCTCTCTCTCTCTCTCTCTCTCTCTCTCTCTCTCTCTCTCTCTCTCTCTCTCAGATATATATATATATATATATATATATATATATATATATATATATATATATATATATATATATATATATATATATGTTTTTTTTTCATGTATACATACTAGAAATATAAAAATTAAGAAATTAGTTTGCAAGAAAAAACACGAGCATTTTGTAACTCGGAAATCGAAAGCTTGTGGACGAATAATATGTAGGAAGATATATACTGTGTGTATATATATATGTATGTATATATATATATATATATATATATATATATATATATATATATATATATATATATATATATATATATATATATATATATGTATATGTATGTATCTTGAATGGAACACTATTGTTAAAAAGGCTCGTCTTACATTTGAAATACAAGGAGGTATTCTCGACACACACACACAAATATATATATATATATATATATATATATATATATATATATATATATATTATATATATATGTATGTATATATATTTGTGTGTGTGTGGGTGTGTGTATGTCGTGAGTGTCTCCTTGTATTTCAATCGTAAGACAAGCCTTTTTAACAATAGTATTGCATTCAAGACCGAGGAACACCGATTGACTTAAAAGTCGCTAATCATTGTTACCCTTATTGACCATTCACTCTATGAGGAAAAGACGTGGTTGTGGACCTTTTGTTAAAGGAAGGCCCATAAACGGCATACGAGTATTTTCTTGTGCAACCCGTAGCAATCACTACTTTTGGATGTCTAAAAAGAAAATGATACCATCCTCAGTGCGGTTTTTGGTATGGAAAGTACCATGGGGTATGCAGCCAATCCCCTGTACTGGAGTTGCAAAAAAAATAATAATAAATAAATAAATAAATAAATAAATAAATAAATAAATAAATAAATAAATAAATAAATAAATAAATAAATTAAAAAATAAAGTTTGAGTAAAACAATAAGTCTGGGGATTTGAAGGTTAGGGGATGTGTTGCAGAAAAGATTTAACGTACGTAACTTTTTGTTTCAAGAAAAAAACCTAGGTGTTTAATTACTGAGACAAAAGCTAACGGTGTGTATGTGTGTGTGTGTGTATAGGAATGGGAGATTAGAGAATGATTCTTCGATGTAGATTAAAGTTTTCCTCTTCAGGGATATTGTTCAATGTTGGGAAAATATTTATGCGCGATATCCGAGCAAATGTTTATCACAGGATGCATGATGAGTGTTCATTATATTTGCAGAGAAAGGAAGAAATTAAAATTAAACAAGTAAAAAATGTGCCGAAGTTTCTTCGGAGCAATCGAGTTTTCTGTTCAGCCTCTAGAGCGCATAATCAAGGCTACCGAAAAAAGATGTCTGTCGGTGGTCTCGGTATAATGCTTTATAAGCCGTGGCCCATGAAACTTTAACCACTGTCCGGTGGTGACCTATCCTACGTCGTTACCAGAAGCACGATTATGGCTAACTTTAACCTTAATGAATAATAAAAACTACCAAGGCTAGAGGGCTGCAATTTGGTATGTTTGATGATTGGAGGGTGGATGATCCACATAGCAATTTGCAGCCCTCTGGCCTCAGTAGTTTTTAAGATCTGAGGGCGGACAGAAAATGTGCGGACAGAAAAAAGTGCGGACGGACAGACAAAGTCGGCAGTTTTCTTTTCAGAAAACTAAAAAACAAACAAAGGTTCAGGTTAATCTGGCACAAGTTTAACGACCATGCTTCTCTTTGCGTCAAGTCTTTTTCAATGATAATTAGGATTAACACTCGAAAGCCTCATCACCAGGCACAGTTAGCTAACGAGAATGGCACTGTAATGACGCTTACTGTTGTGGAAACAAGGTTGTCCGCTCAAGGTAAGGTACTATGGTTTACATTTGCTCACCATCACCATAACCATTTTTCCAGTTAATTTCACTCATAACAACAGCCATGCCGCCTCTCTAATTGCTCAAAACTTTCGGACTTAATTCATTTAGGAGGGTCATTTCACCTAATCACCAAATCCCCTTTTAACTATCACTGTGGTGCCGGCATTGGGGACGCCTAAATTTTGAATGGTTGTGAAAATTTGATCGACTGAATTGTTTTTGCTATTTTCTTAGACCCTATCACGTTTTGGTGTTCCGATATTTCATTTATCCTTTGGGTCAACAGCATCTAATATTGTTTATTTCTGCTTTGCCTTTCCAATATTTTCAGTTAAAAGAACAGGCCATGCAGTGAAAGAAAAGTGAATATATTGAACAATGCTTAACAAATAGCTGTACAGAAAATCCGTTTTCACTTCTCACAAACATTTAGTGTTATTAAAAGATAACTAACGGATGTCGGAGGTTTATAAATAACCATATCGCCAATTATAGCCAACTCATGCCATGATTATGAAGATATTGTGGCCTATATATACCCGTGAAAGTATAGATGTATTCTTATCACTTCGTTTTGATAGAGATAGCGAAGAGGAAAGACACTGAAATTATATTTAGTTTAACGCTTCATTGCAACGATATAGCAATCCATCACAAGATACATTAATTTTCCCATATAGTTTTTTCAAATTAAATTTTATGTTTTCTTGTTCTTAGAAGTAGCTTAATTCATTACGGAATTATTTTAATCATCAATATTATTCTAAGCATACTTCCTCTGCATACTGGAATAGCAGATAAAAACTGGATATTCGACGAAACCAGGAACTTGCTAACTCTAGACAAAGTTTTTAAAGCGTTCCTCCCTATATTTCAAAATTCACCGAAGTCCGACAAAAAAAACTTCTGATGATGTTTTAAGAATCGAAATCATAAACCGTTGTTGTCCCGAAACAGAGCCACTCAAATACGTCTTATGAAAATATACGCGTCTCTACATTCAGGCTAAAAACTTCTAAAAACCCTTTCAGAATTTCTCCGATGAGTGTTATATATTCATTGCGCTGTCTGGCAACTCTTCTTGTAAATTTTAGACGCTGACATTACACCAGATCCGGGACACATCACGTAACCTGCTTGCTTTACTATGCATTGGAAACTGGTTACAGACTGTCACTCCTTGTTAATTTCTGGCAGGAATACAAATTTTTCTTCAGAGCTGGGGAAAATATTGAAAATGTTATCTGCATATCCTGGATAAAAAAGCATACGAATATTTGGGCAAATTACCTAATATCAGAAGACCATGACAATCCATCTTGTTTATAATGCTGTTGCAGAACCTATAAAAAGAACAGTCTTTGACTGTGAGGTCTAGTATGTTAATGAACTTGTATTTAAAATTACGGTTTCCACAGTCACTTTTCCCAGATAGTCGTCAATGACAGGTTTTGAAGATGGTGATAAATTACCCTGCTAGTTTTAACTAAAAAGCAAATTATTGTGTATTTTTTTCTGCAAATTTTGGTGCGCTGGATCACGTCTGAGGCCTAAGATAGTATTGTAAAATATGTCATGAAACTTTCATGAACCTGGTAACTCTAAAGCTGGCGCTCTACATTCCCTAGCAGAGAGGTTTCACAAGCTTTACGGTCGTCCTGACACCAATGCATTTGTATATCGCATATTTCGATCATACATTGCTTTATTTTTGTAACTGTAGTCTCCCTCCTCCTTCTTCCTAGCTTGTTCCAATATTTATATGGGGTCGCCGTGATGCCTTCTTTTGAAGGACTTTGATTTGGCTTTGGGGTAGACTTTGTAGTCCCGATCGGCTGCCCTGCTTGACATCGCTTAGACCCCGGTATCGTGTACATGTATTGTACCAGTTCACCAGCGCTCGTTCTCCCAGCAGCGAGGAGTCGTTACGCGGTGAGGTCGACAGTCGAGACGTGTGAGGTGTCTGTTATGTTTTTAGGAGATGTTGGAGTGGCTCCCTTCCCTCATGAATAATTAAAGCTTTAAGGACTATGCTACCACCTCTAAAAGAGTCCTAATTCTAGAGCTCACAAATTATACCCGTCAGGTGACAATATTTGGTTTCAAATGGTCCGTATGTACGTTTGTATCGCCCCTCTTGCATACATACATTTGAAATTTCCACCAGTAGATACCAGCCCTCTGAAAATGGCTTATATATAAAGTCGAAACCGGCCAGGATTTACAACCACTTTTTAACTTCCTCGTAGTAAAGTTTTTTAATATATATATATATATATATATATATATATATATATATATATATATATATATATATATATATATATATATATATATATATATCACAGTCAGTTTCTAAAATTAAGCAATACGTAAACTGACTGAATCTTTTAGGTTATGCACATCTCCTGTTTCTATCGGTGATTCCAAAACTATTATTAATACAATACACATATAGCCTAAACATAGAAAGTATATTTTAGATAGATCGCATGACTGTGATGTTAATCATTACAGGGTTGTTTTTGACTGTGAATGAATTTAGATGATAAAGTCATTTTATCATTCGTGTTTACCTTTTCTCTTTTCCAAGATATCTCGCGATTGCCTCATCTGGCTAACAATTTATTAGATATATATTGTGATCTGATCAAAGGTCAAGGATATTTTTTATATCTATTGCAAATATTTCAAATGTTTTACGGGTGTAAACTTATTCACCAATGTCCATTATTTTAATTGTAAAATTTCCCTATGATATAGAGAGAGATACTGCAAACTACTGTATCTTTTATCATTATAATGGATTACTGGACTTCAGTTTTACAAAGCTAGAGATAGAGAGAGAGAGAGAGAGAGAGACGCCTAATTCTATGGAAAACGCCGAGTGTATAATGTTGCAGAGATGTCAGCCTGTGTGACAGGTTTATTATCACTATCTTTGTTTCTAACCAAGATAGTTTGAGAACTTGATTTTTCTTAAATATAGTAGTGATAATCATTAATTAAAGGCCATTTCCAAACTAATTTTCCAGTACTTATCTAGAGTTGTTAATAGTGTTTAGGATTTAAATAATAAAACCATCAGTCTTTGCTTTAATTTCTGTGTAAATAACAATAATGCCTG
>JANJGK010000021.1:2371146-2413646 GCA_039081455.1 Macrobrachium rosenbergii | reverse complement strand
AAGGAGAATCACAAATGATTTTTGCAGAGCTGTTTAATGTGGATTTGTGCTTTGTTGTGCATTTTAGAAATAGCTAATAACGAAACTTCTAATCAGACAACATTGTTTTGATGCAATTACAACAGAATTCAGTTCAAAGTATATTACCTTACAGCACACCTTTCAGTGGTCTAAGCATTAAGTACATCTAAAAAAAAAAGATGGTCAGTGTTGAATGTTGACCAAATGCTGACACAGTTTATAATCTAAACTTCGGTAATAAAAATATAGAATTATATGCTAGGCAAACATTTCTTCCATATGTATCAAAGGCTAACCTCATCTCGTTCATCATTGCTGTTAATAGCTAGGGAACGCCAGGGAGGGTAACAGACAGAAATTCAATTTGTATGAAAAAGCTATTTACATATCGAAGTTCGGGGCAGCAATGTTTGCGATTGGATAATGTATATGGAGATATTCCCATGTTGATGTGACATTTGTGAATAAATAATATTCGACTGTCAGTATTCGGTTGTCTGAACAAAGAACAAAAGTTTACCTACTGGCCAAATGAATATTTTCAGGTTTAACTGACTAATTACATTTACTGTAATTTCTCGTGCCAATACGGCATTTATTAAATACTTTTCATCCGAATAATGTTGTAACTTTTAGTTGAAAAACTCGACAAGCATTAAAAAGAACGCCTTATTTGGCGTGATAAAAATGCAAACTATCGGATGGCAGAATTTGAAAGCTTCAGCAGGTAGACCATCGCATCCAGGCGATTGTCTTTCTCCTATACATACTATTTAAGAAACGCACTAAGAAAGATGTCATTATCATTGATTATTCAATTAAAATCACCCACTACACAAAATGACGTTAGGCAGTCATGTGCATAGATTCATAGGAAAGGTTCTATATAAATAAACCCACCCATATTAACGTTGGTTTCCCTATATTCATAATTATTATCCCGTTGCCTCAAACAGAGGGGGACCCCTTTATTTTCGAATTAATAAACCAGCCTACCCTTTCATAACATTTTCCATCAAGGTCTTACAGAAGTTTTAATTAAAGTCGATATAGAACTATTAGAAGTATGTGCTCGTAGCCAGACGCTAATTAAAGACGACGTTTTATAAATCATACAGTATGAGCGCAAGAATTATAGATAACTTAGAATTGGCGAGAGTTTGTATAAACGTTTGCGTGTATTTCTGAAAGAGTATGGCCAAGGTTGAGTTGTGAAAGCAGGTGCATGTAAAAACTTGCATAATGCCCACTTGCTTAAGGGAACATTAAATTTGTTTTACTTTCCCATACTCTTCCGCAACAAATGCCTCACAGTTGAGCCCAGCGAACATTACCTAAGACTTGAAAAAATTTCCCGAAAAATTTAGAAATAAAGCCAGAATTAGCTGTGCCCAGATGTTCAGTATGCGCCTGATACATTTTGCCCCGACCCCGAATGTCGAAACGATTAGCACAAGAGATGCCGAGACGAGTAGATTTTTTGCTTATAAAAAAAATTACATAGAACATAAGAAAGTTTGTAACCTAGCACGACAGAGTCCCGTAAGAACACTTTGAGAATGTAACCAGCCAAGACAAATTGTATCCTTTATGATGATGTAAATCCTTATTGTAAGTTCGGTAGTAATTATGATGACAGAAATCGAATTTGATAAACACGGAACATGGTTTTTGGTCCTGGTGAGGTGAAGCAAGGACCATAAAATACTAATTGGGCGAATCGATGAGTATTTTAACTGTAACCTCTGTAGTGCACCTAAAACCTGCTAAGTAACGGCAATATAAGAGAGGATCCAGATGTCAAGTCCTTGACCGTAGGAGCGTTATGTACCGTCCTAAATTTCTGATCAAGGTACCTTTTCTCTGGGCGACAGAAATTCCAACGGGGACTTCATTAGCCGTGGACTATAGTTCAGTACTCCACATGATAAAAAAATGTACTTCTTGAAATGTAGAATACTGCAGTACACCGATTACATACATAAAAGAAGCAAGACGGTCGTTATCTATCAGGAGTAACATACATAAATGTTTTATATTTTTCTTAATGTAAATTGAGCCAAGAAGGAATGCTGTAGAATGCTGAAGTAATGCTTCTTGGTTCAGGGAAATTATCACATTGTAAAATCAGATACATTAATTTCCGTCGTGGATTAACATTCGAAATATAATATTAGAATTCAGTACGTTGGAATTATACAAGATGTTCAGATTGAAAATTAATAAGCATTCTGGCAATATGCATTCAAATAATCCCTATTTAATATCATTCACCATGATATCTATTCTATATATTACAGGACACCTCACAAACTCACGTTGCCTGATTGCATATAGTATTAATATTCATATCTCATACACCTTCATAAAAATGCAGGACAATAAAAAGGAAAAAGGAATATCTAAAATTGTGTGATTTTTCCATACAGCCACAATTACTTGGAAATATGGAATTTCATGAGAATATAAAACTACCTTTTACGGCTCATGCTGTTCTGAAATATTTGCAGCAGAGACTGAGGAATTGAAAGCATATCATTAATTTTGTATATTGCCAGTGCTCTTTGATCACCGTTCGAGTCGAAAATTAATGAAGGATATTTTGTTATTTCTGCAATAAGCATCATATATATATATATATATATATATATATATATATATATATATATATATATATATATATATATATATATATATATATATATATATATATATACAGTACATATACATACATACTCAGTCTTCACATATTCTATTATTTTTAAATTTCGTTTAAAGAAGATTATAAAATCGTGAACAGTTTCATATATCATAATTATGCAGCATATCTAGAAATATCTTACGCATGCGATATGGAAAATTATGCAAATCTTTGTCGTATGAAGTTCTGGAAGTATACTAACAAAGAAATGAGGGTATACTTTTAGGAAAGCCTGTAGCTATATTAGGTTACGCATTTGTGGATAATGTTCCAGTGGAGCTCTGATCAAATTACGTCGAAACTAAATCTGCAAACATAGATCTAGACTGAATATTACATTGTAGGCTCCTACACGAAACCACACACCGTCCATCTTACCTGGCCAGCTGATCTCCCCACAATGAGCATCTTTTGACATACGCGCCAAGCGCATGCGCACAAGAAACAGGAGATGTCACGCATCCTTTGTACATAAATTACCATTCATATTATTGTTATGTTAGATGTATCATTCTTCGCGCAAGTATTACAATGTCAGCATTCCAGCTATATGTATCATAACTTCATTCGCGTCTTCTTTATTGATTTATGTGCATCTTTCCATCCTCCAACAAACACAATTGATTGTACTCTGACCTCTGTTTTGTTCACCTCATGTCAAGCACTACATTTCCGCTCGCAAGAGCTACTGACCTGTCCGCTTGTTGTTTGAATGAATTAGTAAGTTCGTAGACGCAGCCTCTTACTCACGCCTTCGCTACAACATAACTGAGGATCTGAAGGAGCGGGTGGGACTTCGATGTTCTCCTCAATTACCAAATTGAAATTGATCATTGAAATAAACTTATTTCTTTGCCGTTAAATTTAGAATAGAAGGAATGAACTTTTTAGCTACCATAGAATGCAGATACTCTAACGACCATGTACCACAACATAAAAATGCCTTTTGTTCAAGCTGATAAAAAGTAACATCAAGAATACGAAATCTCAGAAATGCCCTTTCGTGCCCTGATCGAATTGTTGGTCCATTATTCGCAAGGCGAGAAAATCGAGATGACGCAATTAAAGAAGAAAGGAATAAATGATTAAATAAAAAGGATATATTGATGATATATCAATGAACCAATAAGTTAAAATAAGTAATTGTATTCCGAAGTTTCGAAACTTAGATGCAATCATTCGTACGAAATATTTTATACCTGTTGATTACCTAAATATCTTAAAAGAGAAAGATCATGATGAAAATGCTTATAAATCACTTTGTTGACATTTTAATCGTATCACTGAAAGTCAAGGTTGAGGTATGAATAATATCGTGCCACTAAATGAAAACGAACTGCAGGTAGATGTCCACAAAAATTAAGGTATATCGAGGCACAGCGCCCCCCCCCCAAAAAAAAAGGATAAAAACTGCAGCGCTGTCATTTTGTCAAGGCAGAAAAAATGATAAGACTTAGAAGTTGAAAATTAAAAAGACCATGTGACGATGACCTTAAAAATTAAAAACAAAAATGTTAAAAATGAAAACGGTAATATAGGTGTTCATTAGCCTAAGCCTTATTCTGTCAGTCTCTCATTTTCTCAACTCATATGAATAATTGTTGAAACGTAAATTTGCAAAATGATGTCACCGAAACACGTAATAATATTCTAAAAACTTTCAGTCTTTATTTCTAACAAACTACTTAATTTAACAAATACGTCAAGTAAGGCATAGAGAAAGTATCTTAAAGTGTATCATTATTATTATTTAAAAAAAAAAAAACTAGCTCCTCAGCTGAATGAAAATATAATCACGGGTTGAAAATCTACTGCTTTTAATGTCAAGGACAGTCTAGCCCTCAGTGAAGATTATTATCGCACAACTTTTCTATTTTGTTCATATATACATGCTACATACACACACACACACATAATATATGTATATGTGTGTATGTATGTATGTATGTATGCATGTACATACTTCAAGGTAATAAATGTATTCACCTATAATCACTCGCCATATAATTAAAACACCAGGTCACGCATACCTTAATGAGGAATAATTCCTGAATTTTCTTTCCAGAGATCGTTTTCTTCTTAATAACCTTTCTTATCTTACCAGTTATTTATCTTGAACTTGTGAGCTTGGTAACAAACATTTTCAGATTACAGGGGTATATACCCCTCTTTTGACATCTTCCTTCTCATGAATATATCATTAGCAAGATTATCATCACTGAAGTAATATTCCCTGAAAGTAAAATTTCAAGTTTATTTTAAAAGACTTTATCTCAGCAATATGTGTGAGGTCTGAACAGAAAAGGATATTTAAAAATTCGTAATAGTTAGCTTGGTAAATGAGCACGAGCAATCTGCAAGCTAAGCAGGCTTAATGCGGAGAAGAGGCTTAATTTTAAAGGCTGACTGGCTAATCTGTTGAATAATAGACCATGGTAAAAGCTACGTGCATATGAAATTGCAGCTAATTGGCCAACGAATCTAATTGCCTTATCTCCAATCTTGAAACAGTTCTTAATTTCTTTAAAAACGGGGAGTCTTGTTAAGAACGCAGAATACCGTATTTCACACGCAAAAGCGAAAGATTTGGTGATGAATTATACAAACTAAAATGATATTGCAATTCTGAACATAATGCTCTCGTTCTGTATGTACAAGTTCCTCGTTGGGAGAGTGGGTAGAATTGTCGGCTAGTACTCTGCTAGGCCCGAGTTCAAGTCTCCGCCCGGCCAGTGAAGAATTAGAGGAATTTATTTCTGGTTCCAGAAATTCATTTCTCGGTATAATGTGGTTCGGATTCCACAATAAGCTGTAGGTCCCGTTGCTAAGTAACCAATTGGTTCTTAGCTGCGTAAAATAAATCTAATCCTTCGGGCCAGCCCTAGGAGAGTTGTTAACCAGCTCAGTGGTCTGGATAAACTAAGATATACCTCTGTATGTACAAATGTGGTTGAACAAAGTGACATGAATATTTTCTTGAAACTACAAAAGCGTACAAATGCCATTTAGCAAAGACATAATATATAGTGTACTCTATTGTGCATATTCCAAATGGAAATAAAATCACCACGAAGGAAAATTCTATGAGGGTGCGGAAGAATACGCTGAAGCTCACTGAAGGAATCCACAGAGTTGCGAGACGCTCGTGAGATCGATCAACTATTTCTCAGGAGGAACCAAGGCCCCAAGCGTGTTGAGAAAAGAACGAATGAGTCTACCCGTTCTTTATAACTTACTGTATCTCACTTTCTACTTCACTTCCTCATTTAATTCTTCCTTCCAACACACTTGGTTGAGTGACAGGTACTTACTGGATTGCTGCAAGTGAAGAAGAATACACTGGATGTGATCCTGGCAAAAGCATGTGACTTTTGGACTTGTAGAATCTTTCCATTGTGTGAATATACAATGTATTTGATAAAATTTAATTTGCAAGTAGAATTTAATTTGTAACTCGTTTTAGGTACCATGCAAAATAAAATTATTGCTTGCATGTAAAACGATAAACTTGAAGCTAACCAAAGGGGTACTCGAATACTTAGGCAAATATACGTATTCTATATTAGTAATAAGGAGACAGACCATATTTTGCAAAATTAATGACTGAAAAAAGTAAATTAATCCACTATTTGGGAAACGCATAACTGACTTTCAGCTCTCGGAGCATTTGGGAAATTCACTCTTTAAAAACCTCAATCGCCCGTTCGTGCTTTACCAGAAAGATTGACACAAAAAGAAAAATCCTCATTGCAAAAAATTATTGCAAGAGAAGCAAACAAACACTGAATAGAAAAACAAGAATCTAACTCAGTAAAGCCTCCGAACTGAAAAGAAATCTATAACACCCTCCTGACAGAGACGTGGCCAGAGAGAAAACTAAAACACTAATGAGGCAATATAATTAATCATTATTTCATCCTAATAAACGCTGAGAACATTTTCAGGTTTTTCACTTCACTGCTTATATCCATTTATAAACATTTATTGTACATAACCAGGTATTTAAAACACAGTCAAGTACATAACTGAATAATACTCTTCAATGCAACTGGGTTTATTACTTGTTGTCTGTCCTGAATTCCTGGATAACGAACTATAGATCACTGGAAAAAATAGGTAAAGATATCTGTTACAATAAAACTGCGTGAGACATTTTTTAATAAAAGTGACGAGAAGAAAGAAATACCTAAGAACACCTTCTGATTGACTGATATCATCGGCGTTAAGTCAATCAATTTTTCGTTGGAAGTAGTCAAATAAGAATGTCGAAAATCATGCTTGTTAGAAACTGCCCCTACCAGAGTAGCAGCATGGTTTAAAAATCTCATATATGGACTATGATTCATTATATATAGACCAGACATGTAGTGAGTTAAGTGTCAGAATAAATCAACAGAGATGTTAAGTTAGAACTGGCAAAAAAAAAAGCACTTTTTGTGCACCTAAATGAAACATTACATAGACTATATGATCTCATAGTATTATATCAAAAAGATGTAAAAATACTGTGATCAGAAATTTCCTTGGTTCTGCATTAATGCAGCTAACACACCAAAATTATATTGATTTAAGCCCAAGGAAAACTATATCAATTTAAGTCCAGGTTTATACACTTTTGACCCATTCTTCACGAGGTGTTAAAAAGAAAATTAAAAGTTAAACCCCCCCACAAAAAAAAGGTTATCTCGGTTAATGCCTTTTGCCCCACCTTGTTGTATCCAAGTACTTGAGTTCATCCTTGACATTTGTTCCTCACCTGAAAGAGCTAATCCAGTAGTAGTGACCTTTGTGTGTGTTATAAGCAATGATTATTCATACAACCTTTTCCCCAACTTACCTGACAGAAGTCGCTCTGGTTGGTAGCTGGCCAAAGAAACTCGCCCTTTTCTCTTGCAGACAAGGTCTTCTCTCTCTCTCTCTCTCTCTCTCTCTCTCTCTCTCTCTCTCTCTCTCTCTCTCTCTCAGTTCTAAATAAATCCTATCAATTTAACACCTGTGAAATTAAAACCTCTTTACAAAAATAAAGTTTATTCTATAATAAAACTAGCATATCAGGTTAATTATGATAACCATTCATAATGAATGAAAATGATAAAAGGAAATACTAGTAAATAAACGACTTCCCAAAAATTACACCATTTTAACAATAACAGAATCTTCTTCTGATTCTACACTGTTATTACAAAAGTCCCTCCATTGTCAAATTCCTTGTACAAGACTCAGTTGGTCATAATCCCATAACAGCCAAATTCTAATAGGCTCAACATGCGCCCATTTTCCATACATGACACACGTATGTCATTCATGACCACAGATGGGAAACATCTGCAAGGAAAGAATATTTCCTATAACTTTGGGAACATTATGTTTTTCACACCATCAGAATCCATAAGCATAAAAAGAATGGTACGAAACAAAACCAATAAAATTACTGGTACAATTTAAAAACAGAGAATAATGTGATTAATGTCTGTTTCCAAAGCTCACCATTTAGGCGACAGTTTGAAACCAGATGTCCAGACTTTGTCTCGGCCTAAAGCAGAATAAAACATTATATCACGAAAGGTCTCAGCTCGAGGCATACGCAGGTATGTACACAAATGAACTCACGAGCCTCGATGTCACACCTATAAACCAGTTAAAACTAACAATTCCTTCTATAAGGTTCCATGCGTTTCAGACTTCTCCAACAATTCATCTGACTTATTTCCGCTCCCACGTGAGCCGGACCCGAGTGTCCCCAGCCGGGCACACAATGCTGAATTCCCACCGGAAGTGCTATGTTGGTTCGGATATCGGTGAACTCGAAAACTTTCAATTATTCACGCTCTGCCCTAAATGACCTCTAACTGTGTGGCACGTAATCTTGTAATATATGCATTGAAACGGTTACATGCCGCTTCAATCTTGTTTATTGTTTATAGAGCCGCTACTTCTTGATTATCTTTTATTCTGTTGTATGCAGCTTGTTGGAAAATTTCTTAACCGTATACTTGGTTTGTATTTCATATCGCTTTGCTTGCCACAAGTATTAAGCCACAAAAACCATTATCAAGAATGCTAGGTTGGCCATAAAGTTTTTTTATTGCGCTATATTCCAAGAACTCAGCACAAAGAAATAAAATACCATTGTGCAAAGTTAAAAGGCATAATATATTAACAATGTTACTTAAATGAAGAAAGAATTTGTTCTGAAAATAACTGGTCCATTAAGGGGTTAATTATCCAGAATTCGGGTCGTCTTTTAAAGTGTATATATATTGGCCAAGAAATTCAGCGATGTTTCATCACTGTAGCCTACTCAAGGTACCTAGTTTTTATACGTTATTCAAGTATAATCTAAAAATTCATATCAGAAACTAATGACTTGAACTAGTAGCAATGAAACACGGCCTTTATCGTATGATTATGCTTCCATAAACGATAAGTGGCGAGACCAGCATTTGAACCCTCACTTTTTTTACGATAACTTGTAAAGAAAATGACTGTTAAGTATATGCCAAATAGTGCAGGTCATTTCATTTTCCACTTCCTCCTTCAGTAAGAAAGAAATGACACAGATATTTTGAAATGATCCTTTGTGAAGAAATTCTGAAGGTTGTTTATCTTAATTACCCACCATCACATGGTTCGTAGGATTCTATTTTTAAGTCGTAAGTGGAGATGCATTAACCGTCGCTGACTGTTTGAACGGCTGATAATTCCGACAGTTAGGGCCAATTACACTATTATTATCGTGTGATTTTCAGCTCCACTCTCGTCTTTAAAGTATTAGGGTGTGAGGAAGGTAAGTCGAGTAACTTTCTTTGATGTGAAGAAATATTGCAGCACTAAAAAATTCAATTTTAAAATGGAATTTTCTTGGGCTATGTCAAACTCTATTTCCTAGCTCAGTTTTTGGCTTTTGAAATCGAGGTTTCATATAATTTTTTTTTTTTTTTTTTTTTTTGGCAATAACCATCCTACCTCATCATATCCCATCCCATCCCCTTGACCTTCTCCCTTCCCTCCCACTCAAAATGATCACTAATATCACATTTCGACTGAGCTGGCTATATACCAGCACGACCTCTTGCAGCCCGCGGGACTCCTAATTCTAATCATGTACTGAAGATACCTTTATGTCAGACCATTATCCCATTAACCTGTCAGATCTCTTCAAACAAATCGACCAAGAACAGTACGAGACGTGGCACCTCCTGGTTGGATACATGAAACTGAAATAAGACGTTACGATTTTCGATTTTCTCGCCTGTCGCAGGAGTCTCATCTTTATATATATATATATATATATATATATATATATATATATATATATATATATATATATATATATAACCAAGAGCTTTTATATTATGACTGTCGTATATTTAATGGGCTGAGTGGGCATCAAAGCATTGAAGTCTAAATTTTGGCAAAGGTAGCAACATGAACTTATCAGTTCAAAGTTTCATTAAATCTAAGTCGTCAGAAATCTCATACAACCCAAAGTTTGAACCAAGAAACTTCAGCCTTTAATTTTCAGGATGTTGCATCCTTAAGAAAGACGAAACAAAGTAATGGATTAAAATAAAGTCAATGAAACACTAGTATTAATCTGACAAACAGTTTTGACGGTAAACTATTGAGAAGTGTTACATCGCTAGCATTTTCCTTTGTGGTGGTAGAGATATTTCAAAATTCATTTATAGGGAAAATAGTGCAGTTATTTCATCTTACGCTTCCTCCTTCAGTAGGAAAGAAGATAATGACACAAATAAAACAAATATGATTCTTCGTGAAGAAGTATTGAGGGCTGTTTGATTTCACGACCAACCATCACGAAGTTCGTAGGATTCGTTCGTAGGATTCGATACCTTTCCTAGCCCCTTTCCCTCGTCCTTCTCCCATCCTTTATCCTTCCCTTTTCCTTTTTCTCTCCCTTCTCAAGTCGTTGATCATACATTGGCCATTTTAATTCCACGGTAACAAATATCAGACTAAGCGGATATACCGATAACAAAATGACACGTGGCGATTCCTAATGAATTATTTGAAATGAATGATTGACGTCATAACAACTAGCAAATCACGACGTATATATATAATTATATATATATATATATATATATATATATATATATATATATATATATAATAGATAGATAGATAGATAGATAGATAGGTAGATAGATAGATAGATAGATAGATAGATATAAAGAACATTCATATTATTAAGAATATCTACTACTCCAGTGAAATATAAAAGGTATTATGGGTTTGAAGCCATAATGTTAGTAAAAATAACCCTATAAACAATTGAATTTCAATTTGCTTTCAGACTGTGTTGACAAATGCATGTTCTATGGTAATTATCTCATGGTACCCAAAGCGTGAAGCAAGGACAATTCAGCCACATTTTAATTTTTAGTATACTAAAAGGAGTAAAATAAATAAATTATTTAGTTTTTAGATAATATGCTCTTGATTTACTGAATTGTGTTGACTCTACACAATGCATAATTAATAAAAATCTCTAAAAGTGTTGGAGGCATTATATTTTTGATGATGTTATATCTTTGAACACAGAAATTAAACATGCGATATGATGATAGCGTTAATGGGCTATTCAATGGTTTCCTATCATTTCACTTTACTAAATATCACAGCCTTAAAACTGTATTCAGGTCTCTCTCCCACAGGCCCAACTGAAGTGTGTTAACGCTGAATAGCTTTATGGGTCGCGACCACTTGACTTAACAGGGATGATTAAATTGTGGAGATTTCCACAGACTGTAATCCATAACTTCCTTTCATCTTGAAGATGATGTCCCGCCTGAATGTCACCCAGGTCACGCCCTTTGACCTGGACAGACCAGTGAAGAAACACTTGGCACTTATCAGGTGCTGCACAATAATCCCTGGTAAGCTTATTATACCTAGTTTACACATATGGTTTTACCTCACTGTAATTAACATATCTTTAAGAATATAGCAGCTGAGAAACTGATATCATTATCATTGATTTTCTCATTTTCATGTTTAATTTCATACTATAAAATTTGTTATTCGCCAAAAATGTTTAAAATTATATTACGACTAATGTTTGAATTCTTGGCGAACGAACCGAAGGATTTAATTATATTTAGCGAATTCTTTGGGTTATTTCTGTATAACCAAACAAGTATTTTATACACTTTTTAAACTAGAGAAAACTTTATCGTCTTTGCTTCTTCACTGGAAATCTTTCTAATCTTTTAGTTTGGGTTTTACGAGGCTGAGTGGTGGAAACTTTCTCAGTAGTGAAACTTCATGCAATGAAAAGAAGGCATACTGAAGCTTTTAACGACTTAAAAAAAAGTAACAAACTTGAATGAAGACGTTATTTGGAAAATGATTTTTGTAGTTTTTGTAGTTTCATTCCCGTCTTCTGGTGATATCTGTTTCGCTAAAAATGTTACCTGTCACTGGTGTTTAGTTCGAGTAGTTTTTTATGTTTTTATATTGGTGAGCCCACAGTGCTTAAACCCAAAAGCTTTAATTATTTGAAATAAATATAACTGCCTATCTGAGATAAAACTTAGTCTTGAACAGTTAGAGACCAAATACTGTCAAGGGCTTCACAGATTGGCATAACTCCATTTTCGGCCAACAGTTTTCCTTTTTCCTTTTGAATGAATGTTATGCATTTTGAGAGTAAATACAATTATAAATAACACTATCAGCAATACAATTATTTTAAATTCATAAGAAAAACCACAAAAGATCATTTTGAAATGAATAAAGTTGGCTCTAGGACAAAGGAATAACGAATGACTTAAAAAAAATATCATGATCGTACTTTTGAGTAAATTTCTCCACTGATGGAACATTTTTACTATTTTAATACTGAACACATTTCTTGAAGCTTAGGTCTATGGGAAACGGCCAAACGAAATAGCAGTCCACAGCCACTAACTATTAAAAGAGTTTTTTGTCAATAAAAATAAAGGATTGTGCAACACGAAGGCAGAGCCAGAAGGTGTGCAATATGCTAGTATTAGTACAGTAAGCACCGCTTTGCACTATCCGAAATCTTTGTCTGTCTGAATTATGGTTTATTTATTTACACATGATTTACTCATATCCATGATGCTATTATCGTGAAAGAATGGTCATGAGGGCATCCAGAAATGGTTCGTCTAGCTTTCTCCCGAAATTTATCTGATCATAACTCCATCGAAGACGTCGCGTGGGTAGTTATTACCTGACAGGGGTAGAATCCTCTTAAAGAATAAACAACATGAATTATGTGTGGTGGTGGTCCTTAGTTTCACAGTTTAATTAATTTACGTATCTGTTGAATAGACAGTAATATACTTTTTGACAGTAGTTATAAACAGCTATTTTGTGGCTATAGGCCTACTGTATGTTGATTACGTAGCATTTCATTTAAATGTTTGTTTAAAGAGTGAATGCTTATAGGCATTTTTTGTTATGCATATTATTTTATTTGGTAGATATTTCCTGACTAGACAAGACTCAACTGAACTGACAAACCTGTAGTGTTTGTCACTTTTTTTTGTATGCATGATGCAAGCGGCGCTGATTGTAGAAATGCCCCTGAAGGCTTAAGTTCTTGTGATAAACAGTGTTTAATCAGCCTTAAACAAGTCAAAAATGCGCCGAAGTTTGTTAGGCGCAATCGAGTTTCCTGTGCAGTGTATAGTGCTGTAAGAGTCGCGGTCCATGAAACTTTAACCACGGCCCGTGGTGGCATGTCCTATAGCGTTGCAAGACGCACGACCATGGCTAAATTTAACCTTAAATAAAATAAAACCTACTGAGACTAGAGGGCTGCAATTTGGTATGTTTGATGATTGGAGGGTGGAAGATCAACATACCAATTTGCAGCCCTCTAGGCTCAGTAACTTTTAAGATCTGAGGACGGACAGCATAAGTGCGGACAGACATAGTGCGGACAGACAAAGTGCGGACAGAAAAAGTGCGGACAGACAGACAAAGCCATTTCAATAGTTTTCTTTTACAGAAAACTAAAACTTATAAAAGAAAACAATTTATTTAGTTTACATAAAAAATATGATACTATACTAACAACTATTATCACCAGCTCTCCTGATAATAGTCAGTGTTCTGTACGTGCTGACTGATGCACAATCTTTGAACCACATTATTGAAAGCAATATGCACTGTTTTCCTTTGAGAATGGTTCGCTTATTTAAAGTTGTCTTAATTCGATATATCTCGTCAATCTTTTATGAAATTAGATGATTTAACTTCCTTATTTATGAAAACTTATAGAAAAAAATATAAATAAATAATATAAGCAGTTGATTCCTGTGTGAAAATTGAGGTAGACAATTCAACAAAGTCACTGAATCTCTAAACCAAAGTTAGGAACTGAGAAACTGATGACAATATTCTAGAAAGAAGTCATATCGATGACATGTCATTGTAAATAGTTTGCTATAATACTTTTTCATGCGTTGCTTTTATCCCCAGATCAACAAAAACGAACCAGTTTTTACCTCAAACCACGAAAAAATAGTACATCATAATTTCAGAAGTAAATATGCATTTCGTTTTGAACGGGTTTTCAAAATAAGGCTTAACGGACCATGTGAAAGATATGTCGAGTTTTTTTTTTTTTTTTGCAGGTAGAGATAACTATAAAGGAAGATAAATGTACTGAATTTAATAAGAGGGAAGGAGCTACTATCGGCGTTTGTTTCGTAATTTTAAGCATTACGCATGCGTACAAGACAATATTTTTCTACAGCAATCAAAAAATCATAGGAGTGAGGAAAATGCTTCTTGTATTATAAACCTAGAAAATTTAGAAGTATTCAAATCCAGAAACTCTTTTGCTAGAAAACGTGAAGGCAATGTTAGTTAAAAAAGTTAAATATTATGTTTGATCAAGGAAAAAGACAGTTATTAATAGAGCTTCCCCAGCGGTTATCTTTTACAATCCCTACGTTTCTGGTATGATTATGAGGAGGGGAAACATATGTTAATATTTTTACATTGACTGAAAACTGTTCCAGATGATGATTACCAAAGAAGCATGAAGAATGATATGCTTATTTTTTTCAAGTTTTTTTTTTTTAGATGAAGGTGTTTCTAGGAGTTTTTGTGCCGTGATGTTACTTTCCGCTGAATTCATGAGGTTACTGATGGCATGCTTGTTAAAACAACGTTTCTTAACTATTTATCTGCAATTTTCTTTCGTTAAATCATTCACGTAAGAGATTTCTGACAACTTAGGCCGCTCAGATTTATAAAAAGAAATATATGTAATATATTGAGTACCTACTCTTGTTCTTTTCGGTTACCTTTTTCGTGTGTTACATATACGAGAAATTCTGTCCCCATCATTTTTTAATAAGTAATAGAAGTCTGGAAGAATTTCTAAGCATGTTATGAGGCAACTATTCATGTTGACGTCGTACAAATGAGGTAATTTCCTCACGCTTCTAAGGATGTCGCTTGCCATTTCTCTCATCAATTTAGTGCTTAACCTTGTGCGTCGAAATTTCATATTATAGTATATACATATATATATATATATATATATATATATATATATATATATATATATTTATATACAAATATATATATATATATATATATATATATTTATATATAAATATATATATATATATATATATATATATATATATATATATATATATATATATATATATATATATATATATATATGCATACATACATACGTGTGTGGTTGTGTGTGTGTGTGAGCCTGTAAAGATATGGATATCTATTTACTTCCACGCAGAGAGGGAGAAACAGAATAAACCAGCAAGAAAAATCTCAAGGTCAGTGGGTAGAACAGCGACTAATCAGTGGAGGGAGCACGAGACGATTTAATTACCGCGTCAATAACAAAGCTCTGAACGACGCAAGGGAATCACCCCATTCGCTAAGCTGGTAAGTGATGGCCTTAAAGTCGTTTATATCTCTTCTTGCCTTGTTCTTAACGTATGAGTCTAATAAAACTATGGAAATATTCTGTTACAAGTTAATGTTGACACTCTTGAGCTTTTCGTATTCGTATTATTTTATAAGGAAAAGAAACAAGTGTGGAAATATCTCAAAAGATGTTTTCTACGGATGTACTGGCACGAAATCCAAAACAAAGTTTTATTGCTCTCAAATGTGATTATTGACGTAATAGAAACACCGTCACGGGCACATCTAGACAAGTATATTAATTTTCAGCGCGTAGGAGGAAGCGCCAAAAATGCCAAGGATTAGAAACAGCACAGTAGAAATGCCCAACGTTGCCCGTTAGAATTTGCTTGTTGATAATTTAAATCTAGATCGAAGACGGCTCGAGGATTCTAGGAAACATACTGGAAAAATTGGCTATATTGCAATAGTCATTCCATTACATTCCAGTGGATGTCAGCATCCAGATCTCGATTTGGAGAAAATGCTGCTCAGCGTGATTTAGGCATATTACAGACAGCCGAAAAACACAAAAAACGCTGTGCAATATAATGCAGCAGCATCACAAACGCAAGAAAAACACAAGAATAAGAAAAAATACAAAGATTATCCCAGACATTCTACGTTTGTACATGGACATATCATCTGACATTTGCGGTGATATTATTTTTAGTTTTCTATAAAAGAAAACTATTGTGCTGGCTTTGTCTGTCCGTCCGCACTTATTCTGTCCGCCCTCAGATCTTAAAAACTACTGAGGCTAGAGGGCTGCAAATTGGTATGTTGATCATCCATCCTTCAATCATCAAACATACCAAAATACAGCCCTCTAGCCTTAGTAGTTCTTATTTTATTTAAGGTTAAAGTTAGGCATAATCGTGCTTGTGGCAACGATATAGGATAGGCCACCACCGGGCCGTTGTTAAAGTTTCATGGGCCTCGGCTCATACAGCCTTAAACCGAGACCAGATAGATCTGTTGTCGGTGGCCTTGATTATACTCTGTAGCGGCTGTACAGAAAACTCGATTGCACCGAAGAAACTTCGGCGCATTTTTTCCTTTTTTTTTTACGCGATTTCCTCAAAAGATGTGTTCACTCTTTTCAAGGAACAAAGACTGGAAAGAACTGGTGAACAGTGAAGATGCCATAAATTCTTGTTTTGATCTAAGCAGAGCTTTACATCAGATTCCTAGAATAAACATTCTTTTGCGTAGTTTACAAGTTCGTCATTCAGCTTTCTTTAGGTCTAAACTGAATTGTAGTCAGGACTGTAATAAGGTGTGGTGAGAGAATAATCTCCTGATATTATACCTCTCTCTAATCGCGCAATGTGGAATAAACGAGCCAAGAATTTGAGATAGCGCAATTCAGCAGTAAGTTTAAAATTACCTTGATTTATAACTTCATCAACCTGCAGTTTTTCCTTAATTCTTTAATGAGGCCATATAGCAACAGAGCATGGCAGAAATTGATGAACCATTTGCATTATTTAAAGAAAATAAAATAGCATTAAACAAGTTTAACAAAATGAAATTGGAATACTATTTTGTTTCTTTTTTCATATAGATCCTCACTTATTAAAATGATCAAGAAATTGGACACCACAACCACGATCTCTATCTTACAAGACATGATTACTGTCCCATTTACGTTATTTTAAGATTACATATTTATATTTACTTTTTTTATAAATTTTCCGCCTTACTGTTCCACTTCCGGAAAAGTTTTTATGAACGTTTTCCGTCAACATATATATAGAAAAATCCAAAACTAAAAGTAATGTATAGTCCATCTTTTCATTTCATGAACATTGGCTAAGTTTTCTTATCATGGTAATGAAGCATTAATACTTTAAAACATTGTTTTATATAGAGATCAATCAAATTTCAAATTGCATTCCAAGTAAAATTGTTAAATGATAATGATTCATGTCTTAAAATATTTATGCTATCAATCATCTAGTACAAAATATAGATAGTACAGATTTTCTTCAGAAAATTATGTAAGGGCGAAAAGTGGTGAAAGGTAATTTGTCTATGGTTTGGTAAAGGCCAGGTTATGGTAGGGTTGGAATAACTGATTAATGGGAGGGTATGGTGAAAAGCTCTATAATGTTCATGTATGAATAACTTGTATACATAAGAATAACTACATGTTAAAGCCCGCGCATGTCATATGTGTGTGTGTGTATGCATGTATATATATATATATATATATATATATATATATATATATATATATATATATATATATATATGTTTATATATAGTTTTTTATCACATACACCGTGACATTGTTGCATATCGTTTAGTGTCCAGCTCATCATATCTTGGTAATAGTGAATATATATGCGCAGATTTCGTTGAATTCTATGGGTTTTTGATTGTTGATCAACTTCTTATTAGTCTGACAATATTTTCTGTATCTTACTTTCTTCCACATTTCGTCAGTACAAAAGCAAAGCAGAAAGGTCAAAAAATTGTACTTGGACCTTGCTGTACCTTTTTCATTTTGCTCAATACAAAATTTAATTAAAGGTCTGTATAATATATATATATATATATATATATATATATATATATATATATATATATATATATACATACATATTTATATGTACGTATATATATATATATATATATATATATATATATATATATATATATATATATATATATATATAGTAATAATATTTATTTATTTATTTATACATGTGTGTTTGTGTTTGTGTGTGTGTGTGTATGTGTGTGAGTGAAAGACAACAATGCCCTAATAAAAAAAAACTTTCCTAAAAATGGCTACCGTGAAATATATAAGTTGATAATATAGCTTTATATTTATTAACTGAAACTTTGTTGAGAGATTATTCGTTATCGAAGCCACCAAAATTTCATGATGAGTTTCAGGGCATTGCGACCTAAATAATTAAAGTAATTCCGCTTTTCTACTTTACTTATCCAGTCCTCTTCCGTCCCTAAATATCTAAGGTCTTTGAATGTCTCGGAATCTCGCCTTGATCCATTAAATGCCAATTGGTTCTGTTTTCGGATCCACGTTCTAATCAAGCGATTGAGTGAACGGTCAAAATATTCAAAGGTCATTTCGAGTCAGCTTTCCATATTCTTTAAAGACTGTCAATTGACTTTAAATGAGAAAGTTAGTTTGTCCGTTTCATTCTGCCCTTTCCTATTTAAACCCTTAAAATGAAAATATGTATTATAATTTCTAAATTCATTTCATGAAAGACTCAATAAGAGGGTGAAAATTTACAGTAAATATAAAAATTACTTTATTATAACTCAGCTAGTGTACTAAAGCCGTCAAAGATGACGGGAATAATTCAATTGTTATGAATATAGCATGTTTAAAGTTTATATTCTCTGATTGTTGAAAAAAAAAATGTTAGCAAAAGAACTGTAAAAAAATGTAAATATCATAATTTTTCTGAGCTATGCGGTATAACTGAAATAATTAATTGCATAACGTATGAAGTTAATCATTACCCGTAAACTGAACGAAATTGATTTGTAATACATGCATAAAATCATAATAATGTGCCTGAAATTTTATTTTGGTTTGTATAATACATCAGAATTTATATACCCGTAACATTTTATTTTTGGTGACTTTTTATATCAGAGTACAGACAATTTTGCTCTTCATTTTCATCTTGTATTTTAGATAGTATTCGTCTATTAAATGTATTTAAATAATTAACAGTCAGACAACTTTGAAGGGAAATGAAATCAGTATCCTAGTATAAAAATCAACTTTACATAGACCGATCAAAGAGAAATATTGCTAAATGTAATTATTGTCGTCTGTCATTGATGGGTGCAACGTGGCATCAGTGCTAGATATGAGTGTTTATTGCTTTTCATATAACAGACCACACAAAATTCACACACGTTCCAACGCGCATAAGGCTCACACTACAGTTCCATTAGTTTAACCGTCAGTAGAGTTTACTGTCATCTCCTACATCTAACGTTGAGGTTTTTCGGCATTGCTTTTCTCGAATTCGCCCCTACCCACGAATTCGAGAATAGCAATGCCGAACACCCACCAAATCCAACAAATACCTGAAAGCGACGACCCTGAGAATGTAGACGCCCCTGATGAGCGAGGCGCCCCTCGAGACGAACCTCTGACTACGAGAGAAAGAGTAAATAATAACTTCATTCATCCTCCGCCCAATAGCAGCCAAACTACCGACGATGTCGGTCGGCATGACATCACGCAACGGCAGGCCAATGGGAACGCTGGAATGAGTGATGTTTCCGGGTTGCGAAGATCTGTCAGGATCGAACTTCGCCGCAGAAATTTGGCTTGAAGTTCGCCGACTGCCACCAGTCAAAATTCGTCGTCCATGACCCTCCGCTGAAGCCCATGTATAAATTTGGAAGGACCTATGCAACCTGCCAGTCCTCTACTAGCTCCCGCTGGAGAATGACAGAAGAGTCTGTCGAAACGTCGCGGCAACAAGTGTTTAGCAACTATATAAGTTATAATATTCTAACTGCATAGAATATATAAAAAAAAAGCAGAATCCAGATTTTTTACTTTTCCCCCATGAAATGACAAATATAGGCGAGCTGTTAGCACGCACCTTCTATGCAGAGAAGTCCGCAATAAGGAAAATAGAAAAAGTCTTCTGCAAAATAAATGCAGCTGAAACAGCAATAATATTCAATAAAACCTGTTTAAAAGAGGGTCTGCTGCCAAATTATATTATTGTTATTATTATTATTATTATTATTTTGAGGATTATTTCACAGTCTCCCTATTTGTAACTTGAACACGAAGGATGTTAGATGACGAGATTTTGTGATTAAAAGCAAACGCAATAAGGAAATTACCCTACTAGCTTCTCAACTCTTAGGAGCCATCGGCTCACAACAATTGATTACAGATCCGGAAGATTCCATTCAAATCCCACGGCCCTCCCCCCAAGAATGAAAATATTCATTAAAGTGAACAGTGCCATTCTCCTATTTTAATCACACACACACACACACACATACACACACACAGAGAGAGAGAGAGAGAGAGAGAGAGAGAGAGAGAGAGAGAGAGAGAGAGGGAGAGAGAGAGAGAGAGAGAGAGAGAGAGAACAATAAAACTATTTAAATCGTATTTTAAATTACGGAGCTAACATTCTTATTAAATTAGTTGTTTCGGGTCTTAGTGTTGTGACTCCTGAGTTTTAATTTCTTATATTTGAGGCCAAGGTTCACTGATTAATCAAATCTAACTATTCCAAAAAATAAATAAAAAAAAACTGACGGGTGGAATGCTTTAGTCTACTAAATATTCGTGGAAGACACCGCTAAACTGTTCGCTGGGAAAGTATCTTCTGTAAATCATAAATACAAACGAACGCATCATTTCTGGGATTTTATTGACGTTAGTCATTTATTCATATAAATGTAATTTCTCTTCTAAGGGATCAAAAAACCATGAAAATCAAGAATGAAATCCAACTTACTCCCTGCTTGCCTGTGATAAACGCTGGCGTGAAGAGTCGGCTCATGAAAGGTCAGGGGTGTGAGAATATTATTAAGATAACGCCTACACCACTCTGCGTCAAGGAAATCACAGAGAACTTAGCTGATGGAATCAATCTTTATTTAGATAGAAAACAACGGAGGTCTCTCATGTTTGCAATTTCCACTTTCAATTTTGACGAATTTGTGTCGTACGTTTCGATGATTTTGGAGGAAAGTTTATGTGTTTTTCAAGCAATCGTGATAGAATTTGATTAATAATTAGATAAATCAGACAATGAAAAGAAAAATGGAGAGGAAGGCAGATCATTAAACGCTTATTGTTTGCTTAAAAATACATTTGCTCTTCCCATAAGCTTAAAAACTTCAGCAAATGTCAGAGAGGCTGGTAAACCGAATTAAAATTAAAACTGTTAAGTACAATGGTGGTTAATGAAGAAAATTAGAATCTAGATAAATTATGCTAGTCCGAAATGGTAAGGTCCTGTTCTGATTCATAAATTAACCTCCTTAATGATCTAAGATATGGTATAGGCATATATATATATATATATATATATATATATATATATATATATATATATATACTCGTATATATATATATATATATATATATATATATATATATATATATATAGGCCTATATCATATCTTAGTATGTATATATATATATATATATATATATATATATATATATATATATATATATATATGTGTGTGTGTGTGTGTGTGTGTGTGTGTGTGTGTGTGTGTGTGTGTGTGTGTGAGATGTGCTTCGTTTGTCTAAATATCGTCAAGAACATTATTGCATATAGCACCAGGAATTTATATTTTGATGCTAAGGTTAAAAACAGCACAAAAGCGATTAAAAGTGGATAAAAATAATTAAGGAAGAGAAATTGTATGTGTGTCATGAGCAAATTTTTTTTTTTTGCTGGAAAATTTACGGATATTTCTTCTTTTTGTCATTTTGACCAAACTAAGAATATTCTTTAAAATCTGTACATTTGATCTATTTATTTTGAGGTGAAAGGAACAAAACTATCTTGTAAAAACTGGAGCCTTTATTGGTTAGTCCTATCATGTTAATGGAATCAACCAGTTTTTTAGAGCCTGTCCAATTAGTGGCATAATTGTTTTTTCGAACATAAACGAAAATTGCGTTTTTAACAGGTATTCATTTAATGTTCTTTTATGCTTTTCAGTGCTCTTTGGAATAAGCTTCTAGTCTGACCAATACACAATTTTCTATTTTTAAAAGAATTTTTTATAATTCTTTATTCTATCCTTGTTCTTTAATGCCCATTTACACAAAAGCTTTAAGTAAGTTTTTTGTTAGATTATATCCTACTACAATATTAGGATATTCTTATAGTTACCTGTAATCGTAGTTACACCTGCATCATCATTAGCATACGAATATTGAATGCTTTCATTAACATGCTGTGAATACTGGTTTCTTTACTGTATTACTATAGGCTACAAATGTAAACATGAGGAAATATTGTAATGTCTTCTATATACGCTAAACGTAGTCATTATTACCTCATGTACACGACAATCCGGTGGAATTAGGTTGCAATTTTTTCTCATCTCCATAGTAACCCGGTAATTGGGTTAGTACCGTCAGTCCACCTTCTGTGGTGCACTTTAGGCATTACTAAAGGTTTTTAGCAGTGTCTCCCGGCCCCTTGCTACAGTCTTTGTGTCCAATCACACCAACTCCCTCTCTTCACTGTCTTAACCACTAAATGCACCAAATCGTGCAGTTGACCGTTTTGTTCATGTGTTAAGAGGGATTCATTGCCATTCGTTAATAATATCATTGACTGGATTAATTTCGGTTTTCCCAGAGGTGAACCCCTTCATTATTCATTGCTGATGAGCATTGTTATTTAAGCGTTGATGGGTAAGACCTAACTCCGCATTAACTGCACTTATGTATTATATTACGATGCCTGGAGGTTCCATAAGTAAACCTGACACCACTGAGCACTTATATACAGCCTCCGCTGCTTTTACCCTAATAGTAAATACACATACGACTATAATAAATACGTGTGTGTGCGTATAATATATATATATATATATATATATATATATATATATATATATATTTATCTATTTATATATATATATATTTATCTATATATATATATATATATATATATATATATATATATATATATATATATATATATATATATATATATATATATATATATATATATATGTGTGTGTGTGTGTGTGTGTGTGTGAGTATTTTGTATGTATGCAACTGTGCATGTATGTATGGCAGCTTCTCTGTCATATATAAAAAAACTATATGTACATATATTCCTTTATGTTAATACCACGGTGATCTGATAAACTCTGAGAAAGTTATCACAGTAATATTCATCTTTCTTTTGCCAGCGTAGAGTTTGTTCTCGTACTAGGCTGCTGAATGGTGGGTCTTTTAAAAGTTGTCCTGTAGTTGATTGTAATAATGTTCAAAAAACTAAATAAAACACCAAAAATAGCGCACCAAAATGACGAGCTGAAGTTAGAGAGAATCTTATAAATTTCTAAGGATAATATTTTCCCAAAATAAAGTAACAGTAATACTCTTAAAATATTTTGTAATATAGAAAATTTAGATAAATGAAGTTGAAGTGTTGTATGCCGTTTATTGCGCAGTAAAATTTGATAAATCACAAAAACTTTTTGTAATTCTTTGTCAAAAAGTTGCATAGTGATATTTATTATTCTTTGATTGGATCTTGTAAAGTTAGTTAGTTAGCATTCTAGGATAACAATTAAAGTAGTTTTGAAGGTCAATAATTTTACTTTTCAGCAACACCCTCAATGGAAAAACTGAAAGTCATTGTCTATAATGATGGCTCGAAGTTGTCGAAACACTACATTTCAATTCTTTAAAGTAAAAAAGTATTCGGCAAGGGTTTTGAAGACATGGATATACCAGCATATGAATAAATCACAAACTCATTAACAACATTCATTGTATATACGCGCTCACTAAGTAAATCGTTACTTGGAGTGCTCATTATACTTTAATGGCAAACAGCTTCAAAAAGAAACTTACATAACCCTTCATCATCAAGAGCAAATAGAAACTTAATGTCATATGACCGAAAGACTATGAAGTCTTCTGAAAGGTAACCCTAGGTTCAATCTTTTAATCTTTGAACCCGCGTCAGTTTGGTTAAGGGAATGGATAATATTATGAAGGGGACTAAATGCATAATACTCATTTTATACTGAATTCATTGCTCTTCTTTCAACACAGCTGGACTTTTTGAGTTATGCTGGTTTAACGTCTTTGGTGCAGTTATTTACAGACCATCAGAATACTTCAGGTTTCCCAATAGTAATAAAAGTAGGAAAAAACAACCCTGCTTCCTAGTCTTCAGCCGTTCGTCAGAAAACTTATCGTTGAAGACAGAAAACTGGTACTTAACATTAAAAAACCAAGTTTTAATAACTTGCAAATAGTTTGCATATCAAGCTGAAGGGATCTGGTGAAAGACTTAAATGTTATTTTGCTACAATCGAAGGAGAAGGAAGGCGGAATAAAACCTGCATTTCAGAAATATAAACGCGTCAGCCATTTAAGCCTTGAAATTCTTACGTTACAGTGTCACGCTAAAAAAAATAAAAAATCATTGATTTGGTAGATGCTTGAAGTGTAGGACAAGTTCACCATTCCTGTCTCAGCAATTATAGAGGCAATTCAAAGCTGTTTGCAAGTTCGCTGCTAACCGTGAGCTTAGTCTATGTATGGGGAGAACCATGTGATTTTCAGTTAATCCTTGTGGATGGATTACCACAGCCGTTTCCCATTACTGGGCTCAAGACGAATCTGGAACCAGCCACTGAGAGGTAAACAATAATAAATATATACCAGCAATGATCAAAACTACGTGACATTTGCCAGCTATAGGTAAAAAGATACCTGTTATCAACCGAGAAGCGTAGTAAGAATAGATAGCTCGTAAATGCCATTCTTAAGAGATATTCTTTATGAAATATTCCAACTAGTAAAACATAGATTGTGATGTCAAGATCGTAAGTATTTATAATAATGCTGAGAATATTTATTCCATAAAACAAAGTTAAGGTCCATATTATGTATATATATATATATATATATATATATATATATATATATATATATATGTATATGTATATATCTATACATATGTGTGTATATCTATCTCTCTCTATATATAGAGATATATGTACATTTATATATATATATATATATATATATATATATATATATATATATATATATAAATGTGTATCTCTCTCTCTCTCTCTCTCTCTCTCTCTCTCTCTCTCTCTCTCTCTCTCTCTCTCTCTCTCTCTTTTTCTATATATATATATATATATATATATATATATATTACTCTTCATAAGAACATTATTATCGCTTATTATATCACAATTCTGGTACAAGGTTTCATTACGGAGAATGCTAGTATTATAATTACCAGCGGTATGCTCGGTAGAGGCCAATTTTGTAGTCATAGTTTTCACATAAATATTTTAAACCACGAACTACTAGCAATGGGTAGGCCTATTAAAACCTAAACTGCCCATTCAGAATGCTTATTAACTAAATATAGTATTTACGTTCATTTCAAGGTCAAGTAAATTAATTTTACTTTTTTGGCATATAAAATTAAATAATCTAATTCCGTGGTGGGATATAATACTCGCAGCTGGATATGAAAGCAGTCTGTAAAGCGTATGAATGGTAGGTTATGCTGTTTGCTCAGAAATACATTCTAATCAATTACAAATGCGCAAGTAATTTCATACGCGCGACCACGCGTGCCAGAGCTCATGTACATGCATACACACAGACAGACAGATATATATACATACATATATATATATATATATATATATATATATATATATATATATATATATATATATATATATATATATATATATATATATATATATATATATACTGTATATATATATATATATATATATATATATAGGGAAGGGGGCAGGAATACTCAGATTCTGTATATGCAATTATTACTTTTCTTAGTCAACGTTTCTTGACCCGCGGTCACTCCATCAGAACAACTGGAATTAGAGAATTTTCAACGGTATGAAGCGTGTTAAAAATAAACATATACAAGAGATAAAATAACATCTGGAAAATCCATTGTACTTAGAAAATCGATCGCACTTAAATACCTTTACACATTCTAAAGCTTAATAAGTGAGACTTTCAAATGAACTTAGAAGGAAAAACTCAAGACACACCTTTCATGGTAAAAGAATAAAATACACTAGAACATAACATAAAAAAAAAAACAGAGCACGAAGGCGGTAAGTACTAACGAACTGTCAAGTTAAGCTTTGATCAGGGAACTGCCGATGATTGATGGTTTAGTGTAGGTATTCTTCTCTTGATATTGTGGCTTTCCAACAGAAACAATTCTCCATGGTCCTTGGCTTGGCCAACGATTTTAAATTTGTCATATTTTATCTGTGTCTTGCAGCCTTTCTCATGGTATCATATTTTAAAAAGCTCTGAATTAGACAATCTGCAAAGCGTACTCATATACAACTCGTTATTTGCCCTCATACATTCGACGCCCGACGTCATCAAAGGACAGAGCCAATCCTTGAAAGAAAACAAAGAACCAATGGTCTAGGATATTAGGAAATAATTTTTATGTAAAGACCCAATATGTTTTTAAATGATTTTAGCAAACTGTTCAGCAAAATTTTTATTATATGGTAAAAAACAAAATCTTGCACATGTGGTAAGTTTCGATGCATTATATTTAGGTATCAAGGGCGCAAGATTTTTCTCAAGAACTTTCTTAACAACCTTAAGTACCAGACGGGCGGGGAAATAGTTATTAGAAAAGTATTGCTTTAAGAAGCGAACTTCAGAATGAAAAGAAAGCCAATTAGAGCTTGGAGATAGGGCTCGATGTACTAGGGTATGAATTAAGCTAATTTTAAAATTTATAAAACAAGAACTAAGAAAATTGGAGCCGAACCCAGTAAGTTTTTTTTTTCTAAAGATAGTCATTAAAATCATCTTTCGTCACTAACTTTTTATTGTTGAAATTAATGTTATTATGAAAGCTGTTGACAAGGTTTGAAAATCTATTTCAGCATCGTATTCAACCTTCACTATAATAAGGGGTGGCTTCATCTAAACCTATCAACCTACATTAGTCCAGAGGTTCACACTAGGCCTTGTGCTCCCTTTAACTCTTCTCGTGCCGTCTTTAGATAAGAGCCCGTGCTGTAGAAAAAAGGCTAACTGATCTCCACCAGCAAGCCAACCTTCATTTGTACTCTAAAGACGGAAAGAAGCAACATACTCATAACTTATTTTCTAATAGATATTTTACTTATAAATTTTGGGAGTTAGAAATTATGACTTACCTCAAGAAGAAAATAAGCTTACTAAACAAATCTAAAAACTGCACTCAGCTGAAAATGCTATTTTATTTTACAAGAAAAGCAAAAAAAAAAAATAATATTGTTAATGACATCAAAACTAGTGCCTTGTATCAGGAGAAATAATCTCAGAGATTTAAATCTATGCAATAGGATGTAAGTTAGATCACAACAGTAGCAGACTTTTAAAGCTTCCCTAAAACGTGAAAAATATGCCATCTAAATTTCAGGATGGTGCGTTTTCAAAATTCCAAATTCTTTATTCTGAAATGTGAAAATGCAAAATCTTTTTACAAATATGTAGCGTATATTAATTTAGGTTTTTTTGTAATCGTTGCATAACTATTTGAAAAACTGAAAGCTCAGTTTTGAATGATATGGGAATAAAGACTACTTTTATCGACCCACTATGAGAGCCTTATTTGCATTTAGTGATAAATATTGAAAGTCGCTTCCGTTGCAATACAGAAACGATATTCAGGTACGACTGAAATAATTACTGTCCATCAAGCAACATGATATTCCACTGAAAGACAGAACTCGGCAGAAAGACAGAAATTCCAACAGAAGTGATGCCTAATAAGGACTTCATTCTCTATCGAAAAATAAAAATCTCTCACTTTACTTGGGACGACGTAGGAAACTATTGCAAAATGCTTTTATGCAATGTTAAAAACAATATGGCATCTATAGAACAACGACTAAATTCTAGGGTGATTTTAAAGAACTTAAGAAATTTTTTAAGAGTCCAGATACCTCGACAGGTATTTAATAAATTCCATCAAGACGTAAGCCATTGTATGAGCATGACAGAGAAAGACAAACATATTGGTTAGGGGAAATCAGTCGACAAGTACGTAGCTTTCGTACGTTATCCCCTTATAAAATAAAAGCTTTCTCTCAAATGATAATACGTTAAAAGTTTCATTTCTCTTTTCGGCCACGCAAATGAAATGCGTATGACGACAACAAAAACACCGGATACAGAAGGGCATAAGTACGTCGATGGCAATTCATACAACAGTTTAATTACTCCTGCGCCTTTTACTCATTACACTTCGGCCATGTCTTCTCCGTTCATAAGCGCCTGGAGCTCGGCTGCTTAGGCCACGCGGGACCCGGGACTTTGGTGGAAGGGGAAAAGTATATCTTAGTTTAACCAGACCACTGAGCTGATTAACAGCTCTCCCAGGGCTGGCCCGAAGGATTAGACTTATTTTACGTGCCTATGAACCAATTGGTTACCTAGCAACGGGACCTACAGCTTATTGTGGAATCCGAACCACATTATAACGAGAAATGGATTTCTATCACCAGAAATAAATTTATCTAATTCTTCATTGGCTCGAACTCGGGCCCAGCAGAGTGCTAGCCGAGAACGATGTCGACCCATCCAGTGAGGAACTTGGGTGGAAGGGGAAGGAACAATATGAGGGTAAAGACATTTAAGCTGCTGGTAAACGCTCTAATTGCTTCCATAACATGAGACCACATTTTTTGTCCACGTAGGAATTACTAATTACCTGTATAGATTGTTCTGACATCCTCCTAATTATACAATTAGCAGGGAACGAGAGTGGTGTCTACTGATAGCTGAGACATTCTTTCGGATTAATCTTCCGTGTTTCCTTTTACAGAATTCTTTTACATTCCACGCTTAGGTTTGTATTTTATTATACGGTATTAGAATAAGTGGAGTTTATTTCCACATTTTCACTAAGTTCACTTTTGAATGAGTGGATACCATAATTTTTTTAATAAATAAAAGTGATTTAGTGGTAGGAAGAATTTCAGTCTTATAATCGTAATTAATTTAAGGATATTTTATTTAAGACATTAGGACACTGTATGTATCTCTACAGAGGTCCCCTGTTGAAGGCAGCACCTAATTACTGCTGACTTATTTTAAAGTAAAGTTTCTGAGGTATATAAATATATATATATATATATATATATATATATATATATATATATATATGTGTGTGTGTGTGTGTGTGTGTGTGTGTGTGTATACTGTGAATACACACACACACACACACATATATATATATATATATATATATATATATATATATATATATATATACATATATATATATATATATATATATATATATATATAAATATATATATATATATATATATATATATATATATATATATATACATACCCTTTATGAGAAACCTCTACTATATATTTAAAAGGAACGTCCGCAATCTGTTCATCATCTCTGCACACAGTTCTCTACTGTCCTTGTCTTGTAAGCTCTTCGGTACTTAAAAATTAAGGTAGTACGATGTAAGAGCAAGATTCCCTTCAATCAAATTTCAGCACATACCTCATTAATATAAGCTATATCTCTGAAGGACTTATGTATGGAGGTTTTCGTGGGTGATCCAATTAGTTAACGGTGCCTGGTTGTGAGTCAAAGGCAAGGGAAGGTGGAAAGGTTTGTCCTGACTTGGCTCTTCACAAGACTATCTCCGACTCCATTCGGTAATACGGCGTTCAGAATTTGATTGTCAGTTTAGCTGTTGAATTCTAACAAGAAATAAATCGTTAAGAAAGCAAATGGATGAATAAATAGTTTTGATTGCATAATGATAAAGTATTTTATTCAATTATGATCATTTATTTCGATACGAAATTTGTTCACTCCAACGGGAGGGTGTAATATGAATGACAGCAGAACTGAATTCAAGCAGCCGTATTCCCCTTATAAAGATAATTATCCATTCCAACCCAGCCATCAGGTTGAAAACGTCTGCTGTCGGCCAGTGATTTCCGCACTGATTGGCAAATGAAGTTTATGAAGATTAGTCTCTCTCTCTCTCTCTCTCTCTCTCTCTCTCTCTCTCTCTCTCTCTCTCTCTCTCTCTCTCTCTCTCTCTCTCTGTCTTTATAGGACGGTGAGGGAATGGGATTGGGGTGTTTTATAAAAAATAACATTATTCCCAGTTAAGCTTTAATTATTGAAACCCAAAAACAATAAAAATAAAATACGATTACAAAGCTTGGGTACCCATCCTCGTATAGTCTTGGAATTATGTTATCCAGGAATTATGATCGGGACATAATATTCAATCGCAACCTGTGTGGTTGATTTTTGAAAAACAGTTATCAGTAAAGAACGGAGAGAAACTTCGAATTCGTAAGGTATATATTGAACTATGATTTATATAGATACCATACATAGATACCATACAATATATCATGAACTTGGAATGGTTTAATGAAAGAATAATGATTTTATTATTTCAGCCTTAAATGATGAAGGAAAAATCTACAGCACTGATGGTCTAAGAAGCATTGATGGCAAGAAGAACTGGGGCATTTTTTTTTATCATAGTGAACAGGCTGAGGGCAATAAATATATAACTGAAGGATACGAATGAAATTGCCATTACTCTAAAAAGGGCGTTGATACCCCAGAAAGTCTGATGGCACAGGGGTCTTTATCAATCAGTCATTTTCCTTTAACTTTAGATAGCACATGTGTTGCACGGTTTATTAAATTATCTTGATATTTGAAAACAATGTTTTCACTGAAAAGATTAAAAGAAAGCAAATGTGCAAAAGCATTACATGGAAATTATATTCAGAGTAAAGTCCTTTCATTCGCGTCCTTCAGTTATATATTTATTGTTCTCGGCCTGCTTACTATGATAAAAAAAAAAATGCCCCAATGCTTCTTGCCAACAATGCTTCTTCGACCATCAATGCCGTAGATTTTTTCTTCATTATATAAGGCTGTAATAATACAATCATTATTCTTTCGTTAAGCCATTCTAAGTTCATGATAAATTTCTTAATCACAGACCTGTAATTATTCATTTAATCGCATAACTATAATTAATAATGAGGTCACAAGCATATCATACTCCATAATAGTTTGTATTTTTGGACCCCGTACCCATATTACGAATTCAACATTTCTCATGTCTGCTTTTCCAGGGTGTTCATCAAGTGACTGGCGTGAGTTATGATAGCTTCAGTATCTTTTTGATTGAACAATACATTTCAGTGAGCTAATAACTTTTTCAAAATATCTGGGTACCTAAAACAAAGATATATGAGCACTCTTTATTACAAGCTTACAAAGGAAATATCTGATATTTCATTATTAATGTCATTTCGAGGAAAAATCTCCTATTTTATTTTCCTATTAGAACAGTAGTTAATAGAAAACTAAACACTGAAGGTTGCCAGAACTATGTTTTTACACATTCCACAAAAATGTACATTTAAAAATGAATGTGATTAAGCTTAATTTTACTGCCTATTTAAATTGTTTCTTTAAGACTACAATCGATTATAAGTATACGAATTTCATCTGCTGTCCATTTACCTGAAATGGCAAAAATGAAAGAAAATATCAAATATCTCCTATGGTAAGTATAGATATTCTTTGTGCGCGGAATTTACATAAATTTGAATAAATGAGCTCCAAAGTAAACGTCAGCTCATGATAATGCCGCACGCTATAAGTGGATTTGTTACATTCCATAAACTTTGAGCACCGTAAAGGAAGATAAACCGAAGCAGAACACTCTTACACGTTATAGGGAGAGCTATAAATTTTCATCTGCGTTCACAAAGAGAGAAGATCGAAAGAATCCTTTCCTAACACCGAAGGAACTCACATCTCTGGCTCCTTCGCTCCCTAGAGAGCAATCTGAAAGGTGTTCGTATCTCCTTTTAACATGAAATACACTTCGCCTTACAAGATTTATGGCTCTTAAATCCCGGAATCTTCTAGTCGCGAAGCCCAAGCATTCTTCCTGGCCACATAACTCTCGTTACTTACTGCTCGACTTGGCTGTATTATATTTTTTTCCCTTTATTCTGCTGACTATTTAGAATATTTAGTTTAGTTAAATTTTTGCTGAGATGTTCAGACCTGGAAAATAATCTCTAGTTCTGATCCTTGTTTTGTTCAGGGATGACAATTCAACTTTTTTTTTATTGCTTATCTTTTTGACAGATAAATATTTTGTTCGGTTCGATAGTAGCTTAGGCTATCATCATTTATGTTGGTTTGAAACTTTCTAATGTGATAAATGTTACAATCGAAGATGAATTATCATTTAAAGATACAGGGAATTTTTAAATACTAAGGCATTTATCTGCAGTGGCGCACGTGAATATTAAGAGTATTACGTAAATGTTTATTCTACACACACACATAAAAATACACACATATGCACACACACATATGTATGTATATATATGTGTGTGTGTGTGTGTGTGTATGATATATATATATATATACACACATTTATGTCTGTGAGTGCAATTCTATAGGTACAGCGTAAATTCTGCGAAGGTCTAACGGCTATACAAACCTGTTCACTAGTAAAACAAAGGAAAAGACCTCGTGTCTCTCAGTACCAGGTTTTCTGACACTGGTCACATATCAACAGTCCACCTGGCAGCAACAGTTCTTCAATTTATTGCATACAAACGTTCCTAACATCTGGTGTGAAACAGGTTAAACAATATGCACACCAGCCCAGCTCACACACTCTTTGAATGAGCGCGTTCATTGTCGATGACAATGAAACCTCGAATAGAATTTCAAATAAAAAGAAAATCCGCTATTGATCCCCAGTCATTTGTAGGATGGCCATTATAAAAACAGGTGAAAGTTTATAAATTTTTGTATGTTCAGTATAATGTAACATTTCACCGGAAATGGCTATTGTATTGTGTTCCACTGTTGACACTATTTTGTGCTGTGTGTATTTTAATGTCAGTTGCTCTGGCATTGTACTTAACTGGGTACCCGTTGCAAATAATATTTTGCCTATGAAGTGATATGTCGCTTGGTAACAGAACCTCGGTTGCTACACATATATTTGATTGGTATTTTGATAATATCTGAGTGCTTTAAAGGAAAGATCATCTGAACAGGAGGAGGAATAACTAGGTAATGCAGATACACGTTAACTCTTTTGTTTATTCATGAAGAAACACTACTTCAGAAATGAAGCACTGAACCAAATCAAGAAGAAGGCTTTGAACAGAAACAGGGTGCTAACGAATCTTAGCCCAAAAATTGCAGTTCATTTCTCACTGCTTATCTCTTGTTGCGAAGATAGAGAGCTGTGTAAATAAAGAAATGTATTTACAAACTAGGAAAACTAAACGGGTTGTAATTCTTATTATATCTTCGTTTCAATCTTTTCTTTGAATCTATGTATTTTGTCTTTGTTTGTCATCTTGAAGTATTAAGTGTACATGTTTGTAATTTCGGTATTTCTTGAACGTACTTTCATACTCAGAAAGGGGTCGCTAATGTTTATAATATACTCTTTGAACCTTTGGTCACATATACTGTTGGACTGTGTAAGCCTCGAATAAAATGTTACCTCAGGCAAGTAACATTAATGTCAGTGATTGGTTCGGGGTCGGTTTTATGCGGAGGCGAAAGTGGTTCAGACCACTTGCTTAAATAAACATCAAATTACCCCGAGAAATATTAGTCCTAGATAACGACCCCAGAAAATCTTTGGGGTCCCTATAATAATAATAATAATAATAATAATAATAATAATAATAATAATAATAAGCTTTATTTCGGATCAGGGCCATATATATTCCATGTATATACAATACAATATACACAATCTAGATACATAAGGTAACATGATAAAAACAATTATCGGCAGTATCCACACAGTTGCTGAAGAAGTAGAAAAAATAAAGAATTCATAATAACGGTAATGACAGTAATTATATGCAGAATGATAGAAAAAAAATTTAAAATTATAACAATAAAAAATACAGGTTGCAGAAGATTAATTTCCATCTGGGGACCTTGGGTGGTTACAGAAGTCAGGTCCAGAAGGGTAAATACGAATATTGAAAATTGCGAAACTCTACAGTGATATTTATCACAATAATAATAAAAAGTAAAAATATGTCGAAAAGATCGTGGCGGGGAATTGAAAGATTCCTCCCTTCTGGAGTAATCCCCAAAAGCAGACTGACAAAAAATGTATGCACTAGCTATTTATGTATCATAGCCCAAGCGCACGAGTTGTTATCACGGCTGGAATGAATATATTTGCCTGTGTAGTTTCTTTTACCATCGACCCCGCACAGAAGTGGGATAAGATGCAGTGAAAGATGTGGTTCATTTGACATGTAGGGTCTTCACTAGGTAATATTAATTCGATAATACTAGGTATTTTTGATTCAGTATTTGAGAGTAATTATACATATCTATCTATCTGTCTACCTATCTATCTATCTATATATATATATATATATATATATATATATATATATATATATATATATATATATATATATATATATATGTATGTATACATGGAAGACTACAGTAGAAAAACAAGTGAGTAAAACCAAGAATTGCTTGTGTGTTAAAATGACTGAATTACTTTTGTATCGTAAACGGCGTTGAATCTGGGCCTTTTCTCGTCTTTTTGTTTTAAACTCCTATGTGGTGGCGTGCACCACAGTCCACAAATGTGGTCTCATTGTCACCAGAGAAGGCGCCTCCAGATGACATCTCACATCCCCTCTGTCAACCCCAAACCTCCCCCCTTCCCCCCCCATCCCCAATTCCCAGATACCCCACCCCACCCCAGCCACCCATCCCGGTTCGCATCTCAATCCCTTCAGACCAACACGGGCAATGGACCCCCTAACCACAGCTATCAAAGCACTGGTCGCCTTATGGCCATGTTTCGGGGTCTCTTTTTCCTGGTGGCGTCCTACCTCGATCCCTGCCACTTCGCTGGGTCGCCTTACACATCCTGCTTCGTCTCCTATTCCCTCTGTAACAGGAAATGCATGTGTCAGGTCATCGACTGTAGAGTTTAAAGTGAATGCGAAATAGGTACGTGTTTCTAACTCACAGTTTATGAGTATATATATATATATATATATATATATATATATATACATATGTATGTGTGTATGTATATATATATATATATATATATATATATATATATATATATATATATATATATATATATATATATATATAAGGGAGCCCATGGAAACGCCAAAATGTGGAAAATAAAGGCTACATTTCAGAGACCAAACTGTCTCACTATTTGCCTGAGGAGAGAGACAGTTTGGTCTCTGAAATATAGCCTTTATTTTCCACATTTTGGCGTTTCTGTGGGCTCCCTTATATTTGATGGAATACTGTTTTAACAGAAAATATTTTACAGTCATATATATATATATATATATATATATATATATATATATATATATATATATATATATATATATATATATATATATATATATATATATATATATATATAGTGTTAAAGACATAATAACCTCTTAACTTCTCAATTTGTTCAAAATTTTTGGAAACACTTGTCACTACAAAACCTTTAAGGGGAAATGAGGATCATATGAGAAACCCCAGCTAACATGAAATGGAATTTTCTTCTGTCAGTCTGTTTATCATTATTACTATTATCATCATTGAGAAACCCACAAGATTCTTGTGTATAACTTGTTTACTGGTAAATATTTACATATTAATTTGATCTCGAGCGCTTTCAGGTCCTAACTGTGAATACCTCACAAGAATCTTGTGGGTTTCTCTTTCCATCTTCAGAAGAAAACTGAAAGAAGTTTTTGTTTGGTTCATTATCATCATTATTACTATTATCATTAGCACCTTTCAGCATATTACAATAAATATGATAACTTCCTCAGTAGCTTCTTTTCAATGTAAATTCTGTAAACGAAGAACAACATACAGTATGTCTAAATATTTGAAAATGGGCCACTTCTTGTTATGCAGATTTTGAAAATATTTTTTAAAAAACTCAGTTTATTTTCATCTGTAGATTTCCTGCCTAAAAATTCTTTTTCCATAAAAGATAATCCCTTCCTTGCTGGCGATATCGTTATCTCTTTAGGTGTTAATTTCCAAACCAAGTTTTAAGAAATATACAATACATTGTAGATGGCTACGTTTTTATATAGCGTTAAATAGACAACTGCGATTCCAAAAAAGAAAACCACATTTTAAACATGACTGACATTGTAAAAAGAAAATGTCAGCAAAAAAAGTGGAATCTTTTTATTGAAATATGGAGGTAATTAGGTGACCTATGAATGGGTCATTATATGACTGGCTTTACATGAATATACTATAGCAGATTTTTCATTGATTTTTCAAAGTTAAGTATTATACTGAATGGGAGTCACAGATTTACTATTATCTAGCTGAAATATAGTATATTTATACTAGATCACCCAGTATTTTTAAATCAGATAAATAAATCTAAGACTTTGCGATGGACTACTAGCTAATCCCTTGGAAAAGGTAAATAGATGCTATTTACTAAGAATATTAACTTGGAAAAGGTTATAACAGTAAGTTCCTTGCTACTAGACTACAGAGTTCACGTTTTAGTTCTTCATTTAATCTGAATTTACTGACTAATAAAAGACTTGTTCAAGTAAAGCTAAAGGACTATCTGTAAATTCAGTTTTAGTTTGTTTGATGTTTAGTTTGATAGTTTGCATGACCCACGACTGTTCTCAGAATATATGAAGTAAACGAGTTGATGGCGCACACGTCGGCCCGCCGCCGCTGTAGCTTGCACGGTCGATACGCAAGTTTACGAACCTACTTCCCGACACTCCATGTTTCACAACGGGGCGGACAAACAAAATCCACCCGGCTATTATCACTATAGATAGATGATATTCCCCTACGGAGTTTCTTAGGGTCTATAATACCTCATTAATGAAGTACAGCAAAATTGTTATCGCATGGGATTATGTTCTCCAAAAGTAAGTTTGGGAGAGCTCTAGACTCTTTTTTGCATTACAAAAAACAAAGCAATATAATTTTTTTGCACAGTGAGTCGTAGATTACTCTGTATGTGCGTGTCTGTGTTTTTGCGTGCCAGTGTGTGTCTGTGTGTGAATGTGTGTATGGGTTTTGGTGTGTGTTATGGAAATAGATATTCATTCAAATATCTGGTCAAAATTGTGATGACCTACCAAATATTTCAGCCGTTTTATGGCGGCTGAGAAAATCCCATTAAAATGTTTCAGAATAAAAAGGGTATATGTAGAAGTTTGGTATTCAGTTTAGAATAACAGTCTGACCACAAGAAAAGTTGTTGTAATACTTCATTCTTTTCGCAGTAAGAGGAAATTCACAAAACAAAATCTATTATTTCCATTATAGTTACTTTTCAATGATATTGTTATTTTTATATTCACTAAACCTTGATATTCTAAGCACAGAATATGTACATTATCAATGATAGAGAATACTTCTAACTTCAGTTCATTATGAATAACGATTTTGTTATATGATAAATAAAAAAGCAAAAGAAAACTATATGCCCAGAAATCCGAGGCCACTGTCAGAAATTCCGAATTCATATTTGGATACCCCGCACCAGTCCCTGCGCAGGCTTAGAAGTCATGAATTAGGAATGCGTCTCGTAGAACTAGATTCTTCGACCTTGTTTCCTGTGGAAGAAAGAACCCGGTGTTCGTGTTAAAAAGGGATCTAGTTGTTGACACAAGCTGTTTTTGTTGTTGTTTTAGGTGCAAGATATCCAGGGTGTTAGAATGATGCGAATTTCAAGAGGGATTCCTCTGTTCTCAGTATTTTTCTTTCATTTCGATGCTCTTTTATCTTCCCAAGGGAAGAGCCTCTTACCGCATGTTGTCATATTTTAAAAGCGCTAGTTGGCGCTAGTACCTGCAGAGGCAAACACGTATTGTGCATTTTGAAATCTCTCTATTATGTGACTTCAGAATTCCAAAAGTTGATTTTTATTGTTTAGTTTTTTTTTTTAGGAGAATGTCTTACGCCACATTTTCTACATGAGTATTTGCGGTTGCGTGTGTTGTCTCGTTTACTTTCTCTGTGGCTTACCTTTTTACACACCCACACACTCAGATATATATATATATTTATATATATATATATATATATATATATTTATATATATATATATATATTATATATATATATATAGTATATATACACCCACACACACACACACACACACACATATATATATATATATATATATATATATATATATATATATATATATATATATATATATATATGCACACACGTGTGTGCGTGTGTGTGCGTGTGTGTGTGTAGGATCTACTGGTCAGTTTTTTACCAGATACAAATGTAATTGTAATAGCCAAATTGCCCTCTTAACTTCTGGAGTTCTTCTTGAAAGAAGTTTGAAGTTTCAAATGTTTTGCACTTGGATCTTAAGGCTTTGTAGTGACAAGCGTATCCAAGAAAACGCAAAGAATTCCAGAAGTTAAGAGGGCATTGTGGCTATTACAATTACATATGTGTTTGATAAGAACTGACCAATATTATCTACATATCTAGTTCAGCTTAAAATCAATAAAAACGATTGCCCGCTTGGCTACGATGGTCAGGATAGGTCTATTCCAGCTCTCATTCAGACCCGCATATGCATGTACGGGAGGCAACTGACCTTAATCCTTCTCGTGGTCAGGTCGGCAACGTGTCCTCATCATGTTTCTGGGGCGCGGGTTCGTTTCCCGCTACCGAACATCATAACTGCTTCATATTTCTTGCACTTGGATCTTATGGCTTTGTAGTGACAAGCGTATCCTAAAAAGCGCGAAGAATTCGCGAAGTTAAGAGGGCATTGTGACTAATACAATTACATATATATATGTGTATATATATATTGTACACACACACACACACACACACACACACACACACACACACACATATATATATATATATATATATATATATATATATATATATATATATATATATATATATATACATATATATAAATCTATCTATCTATCTATCTGTCTATCTGTATATATATATATATATATATATATATATATATATATATATATATATATATATAAATTATATATATATATATATATATATATATATATATATATATATATATAATATATATATATTATATATATATATATATATATATATATATACGTATATATATAAAATTTTTATTATTATGCATCTTGTCTGTTTTCAGGAACGACTCAGGGTACTTCAATGTTTAATGGCTGAAAAACGGGCATGACTGTTACAACAGTTCTATTGCGCTTTTACTTTCGTTTGATATTTGATAGGATATTTTACTCAGGAAGGGGAACTTTATCGAAACCTGTGAATTGTAGACATAGGTGCTTAAAGGCTCTCTCTCTCTCTCTCTCTCTCTCTCTCTCTCTCTCTCTCTCTCTCTCTCTCTTGGTATAATGTGGTTCGGATTTCACAGTAAGCTGTAGGTCCCGTTGCCAGGTAACCAATTGGTTTTTAGACACGTAAAATAAGTCTAATCCTTCGGGCCAGCCCTAGGAGAGCTGTTAATCAGCTCAGTGGTCTGGTTAAACTAAGGTATACTTTTTTCTCTCTCTTACTGTAAGCCAGTATCCTAGAATTTTACCATTTGCAAAAATATTTAGAAATTTACAAGGAAAAGGTAATGTGCATTCAAAAAGTGCAAGCACATATTTTGTAGGTGTTTTATAAAGGAAACTGAAATGGCTTCACCTCTAGCAAAATAGTCAACGTTTCTACAGCTTTATTCTTTTGTTTACGTCGTTCAATGGCAGGCTTGCGCTCATCGGTCGGTTTCCGGTGCGCTGTAAACTACCTGTCAGAGTCATTGTTTTGCAAAGTTTGGGCGAGTCACACTTTCCTACTGCAAATTGTTCATCTATCACGAGAATATAGACACACGGTCAAAATTCTGAAACAGAACAACATACACGAGCGACCGAAATTTGCGTCATGAAATTATTCACCCCCGAAGGCATCTGTCTATCAAGTAAACCTTCTGTCTAATGAGCAGACTCTTCCTGAATACAGTTATGACAAATAGATTATCAATAATCGATAGAGATGTGAAAACATACCATGTAAAGACATAGAGTCAAATACTCAGATAGATTATACATATATACATTTATATATATATATATATATATATATATATATATATATATATATATATATATATATATATATATATATATATATATATATATATAGAGAGAGAGAGAGAGAGAGAGAGAGAGAGAGAGAGAGAGAGAGAGAGAGAGAGAGAGAGAGAGAGAGAGAGAGAGTTGTAAAGCTTTTTTGCCTTATTATTTTGGAAGTTTCGACAGAGGAAGGTTTTTTCTTCGAAATTTCCATAGATAAAATATATACAAATGCTATATTGCTGTATCTTTCAGAGAGCCAGGGGAGATTCTTTATATTTAAAATCTGCCCGGATGCTATTTATTCCATTAACATACTCTTGTAAGAGCGCATATGCTAACTACATAGTTATTTGTAAGGGGAATTGTATAAGAATTACGATAAGAGCTTCCAAAAGCTTTTTCTAACATATGTGTAGAAAATCTTAAATATTCGTCAAGACACGTATTAAAAATCTCCATATCTTTAAAACATGAACAAATTTCACTCAAGATTTTTTCAAATAGGCTGCACTTTTAAAGATATACTAAGCAATTTACGTATATACAAGTAATCCATATCATAATTTTTTGCAACTTAAGAGGTGATACAACATTGTCAATAAAGATAGTAACTAATTATATATAACTGCAAAAAAAATCGTAAAACTGAAACATACGCCGTTTTTATATGAAGAAAACTGCTCACTCATGCCAGCTAAAAAGGCTACATGTAAAATAGCAAAGGAACCTAAGATCCATTAGCAGACAAATGAAGAAATAATTGAACTCTTGCTTAAAAGGAACTCTGTAGGACGCATCTCATCTTATCACGAGGTTACTCCCCATAAAGGTAATGTTAGAACACGACCACAAGGTTATTTGGATTTTTATTTTAAATGTTAATTTCTTAGTGGTGGAAACGCTTGAAATAAAGAAAACAACATTCTTACCAACTACTATGGGGAAACGAAATGACAAGCAGTTACCATTCACCATTATTTCATTGCTACAAATTTGATTAGGATTCGTTGGTCAGTCGTTCTTGCTTCAAAATTTATGTGTCATTTTGGGAAATCCTATCGAGTGGTTTTCCCCAGATCTGATTTACCAAGGCGAAATGTCTTATGCTGTCGATCTACATTTAGTGAAATAAGATAGTCTTAGCTTTGTTAAGGAAACCTTTAAAAATTATTTCTTGGAATGCAAAATTCAATATCTACAAATCTTTAAAAGTACATAGACGAAATAAGCTTCCAAAATCTCTTCAGTTACCCTTGCTCAGAAAACATTTCAGCAGACAAACGGTTTTATATGCCCACCCTGTGACACTAGCTTTTAATGCTTACAACTCTGAACATCGACGAATTCGAGAGTGATCAGGAACAAAGATTCAGAGCAAAAGAATAATCCAGTTGCAATCTGATGCAGAACATTTCCTTGATAGAGGGTAAAAGGCAATGATTGATCTGTCTTACATACACGATTAAGAAAATGTCACTTACTGCGATGTTATAATTTATAATCCTATTCAAATTGCAGAACAGGACATAGAATATGTTGGCAAAAAACAAACATAACGCATTTTAATGCCCGTCTGAAAAACAAATAAATAAATAAATAAAAACTTGGAATTACAAATGGAGACTGTAAGCTATTCCAGCAGCTATGTCTGTCTAAAACGACTGGAAGTAAAGATTAAATAAATTCAACTAACAAAGTGAATTATCAGTTACATTAATGCCTTACAACAACAATCAATAACTTTTTTCTACAGCTACATAAGATAAAGGTAAGAGTCCAAGGTCCTGTTGGCACTTAGGAGGCAGCTATTAGGAGAAAGGTGATTTACTGGCTTACAGCCGACCTAATATGCAA
>JANJGK010000021.1:2358646-2366146 GCA_039081455.1 Macrobrachium rosenbergii | reverse complement strand
ATGCGGGGTCCCGAGAATCCAACACAGAACGTGTACTCTTTTGTTGAACAGAGGCTGAGGTATCCTCTGGGGAATGAGCAGCAAGATCCGTGGAGGCTTTGCTTAACTGCTTGAGTTTACCCAGTGTTTTCTTAAGGGTATACTCTTCATAACATTCGTTAGCAACATGGTATAAGAAAATGCCTTTGTCCACTTGCTTCAGTCTTTCAAAACCTACGTCCCATCTCACTTCCGCTGCTTCAATGATACGCGTCCTGCCATTCCCTGTGCTGGTAGTTTCACATTTATCATCAGATTTTTGGCTATGCATTTCTTTGGATCGCGAGAACCACTTGAGAATGGTGACTGCGATGCCCTTAATTTTTTCTTTGGTGCGCCAGAGTCAGAGATTCTTCGCTGAAAAAAGAAAAAAAAATTGTTTCACAAAATCTTAAATGAACAATATATGAACAGAGAACATAGAATAAACTGGATTGGTTGAGTTTTCGCATCCTAATTGTCATCCCTAAGAATACAAATTACGGCATATACCTCTTAAGCCTCAGGATGTTGATCCGGTATATATTCCTCTTATTGATTGCTACACAGGGGTTAAAATAAATAAACAAGTAATTTTAAAAACTTGCTTATGGTGTACCTAACCAGAATGCAAAAGCATTAACTGTTCAATCTATTCGCCTATTTTTCACAGATCTTTAAGTATGAAAAGTCATCGATTTTAGTTTCTCATCAGAAAAGGTCATACTTTGACCTCTTGAGACCTTGGGTATTAACCAATCTTATTGGGCTTGTATCCATTGAATAGACCATTCTTTAAGCTTTATTTTGAGAGGTGGACGAGCTCTGTAGACCATTTCATTGCTGAGTTATTGCAATTTACGTAACCAATACACTTAAAAGGAGTTACTTGACTTATAACTCAGGTTGTAGAAAGCATTAATGGAAATGAAATTAGTCATTAGTAAACCCGACCTCAGTAAAATACAAAGGTTTCAACAGACATTTTCAGACAACTTGAGTTTTTAAAATATCATTTGTTAATCAGAAAAAAGAGAGGACGTGCTCCTTAATGTTAACCCAAAGCAAAAGAACTAAGTCGACGATAAAAGGGAGAAAGATAGCGTGCAAGAACGACTTACCGTTCGTGACAATAACAGCAGCAATGGTCTTGATCTCCGCGATTTGCATTAATTTCATAATTCAGTAACACAGAGGACATAAAGTCAAAATCTATTGCATCTACGGAACGGATATTGTCATAGGCATTAATGATAATAATCATTCCATTAATATAATATTCAGATTAGCAGTAATGGGTTCCCCTTGTCAAAATATATTTGAAGCCCAAGGAGAATGGAGAGCCATACTAGAGTAATCCCGCTAATTTGAAGCAGCCTTACATGTACAGCGACGTTGTAATATGAAGGAAATGAGAAATCCTTAGTCTCTATATCAAAGATAACGCTCAGTTGGCAGACGTATATAGTCGCGCTTATTGTTAGAAGATGATTGGTGTCCATTTGTTGCCTGGCATATTGTGAAATTATTATTGTTATATCACAGACCACAGAGAGAGAGAGAGAGAGAGAGAGAGAGAGAGAGAGAGAGAGAGAGGGAGGGAGGGGGGGGGGGGCGGATGGAGGGGGATTTCACCAAAAATTAGGATAAGACAATAAATAAAATTATTGGTAAATCATAGCGATGGAATACAAATGGACAACTCTCGGCTAAATGAATTCTTGCAACAATTGATGCTGTAGAGAAAGAGCGTATGAATAACGTGTAGATATACTGAAAGATGAATATTTGCTAATAATGCAATTGTAGGTGATAATATATGAACCTGTCGGAATAACTTAAAGTCACCTGTTGTCGCAATGGCGAGAGAGAGAGAGAATTCAGAAAATTGCGTCAAATCTTCGTATTTTTAATGTTAATGAAGTCAGACACAGAATGCCTAGATTACCCTGATTCTTTGCTGTTGTTTTAGATCAAGGAGGCTTTATGCCAGCACAGACTCTTGTTCATAGACCAGTAAATTTTTCATCGTCGAGGTTTGATACAGTGTGCAGACGGAAATGTGGTGACTCAGACTAAATGGTGCACGTACCGCCGGTGATGTACAAACGCGTGGTCGAGAAGAGGCTCCGTGATTCCTTGCCGGTCTTACTTGCTAAATCCAGTGTAGCAGTGGAGTGTGGGCTGCACAAATCAATTACCCTGCATAAAATCTGTATCATGTCAGCGAAATTGGACGTCGAGGAATCAAACACATTTTCTGAGTGTTGATGTGAGTATTAAGCTGGACAGTCAGTTGTGAAAATATTCCATCTGCCTTGAAAACAGTCCACAATTTACGAGATTGATGGCAGCCATCTAATCGATGCCAATAACTACACCCAGAACTTCAGAAATGATAATATATTATACACATTTTGTCGTTGACTTACGGTAATTCATTCCAGAGATGATAAAAACGGAGAACAGAGCTAAGCAAACAACTTAAGCCTAAAGTCCAGTGTAATTAGTGAAACTAACACATATTCACATTCCTTTCCCATTGCCATGTTCTACGTTACCGGTCTGAAGAGCAATTTCACGACTGATTCCCTGTTAAAAATTTGAAAATCTAAAATTGAAAGTGTTATGCGAAAGTTGACGTTTAACACTTGGACTGATTTGGTGATATTTTTGCCTTATTCTTAGAAGCTACTTCGGAAGATTTCGAAACATTTATGGATCATTACTTTTCCAACTCATGCATTTCAAATTCAGGTAGTCCATTTTCGCGATTTTATAGGTCAGACCCTCTGAGTGAAGAGATACGGTTTACGTTTAAATTTAGGGAGAGTAATTTTACCATTTCTCATGGCGATAGTTCAACGGACCAAATCCTGAAAAATATAAGCAATTTATAGTTATCACATTAATTTAACACTTACATTTGTATCAGTAAAAAATATTACATTTGTTAGGGAGGCGGTATCTAAATGAATGCTATAACTATGATCGAGCATGTAGCTACAAAGGTCTAGATTTCTGTTAAGGTCCCTGAAATTCAAAGAGTAATACTGTTGGGAACGGAAGTGAGATAACTGAAAGCCAGTTGAAACGGAGCGATCAAAATTTAGTGCGTTAAACAGGATCGATTATCGTCAACAAAATATGCCTATGCAAACACTCCATTTTCTCAAGTACAGAATTCTGATACAGAAAAGGGAATAAATATGATATAATACTGAAAGTATCGACTGAATGAAAAGAGTAACAAATAGCCATCTAGGTGAAGCATTCAGCTTATTCTTGACTAGTATGAAAAGGATAGGAATGAGTTCCTAATAAGCTATAAGTGTAATCTAACAAGTATTTTCTCACTCATGCTCAGTTTGTACATAGTTCTTAACGACCTTGACAGTGTTTCCGGAGTCTGAGGAATATTGATATTTTTGAGAAGGTAGGGATGGGTGTTGAATCAAAATACATGAAACTTACATTAACACCACAAAAATTTACATTAACACCACAACTGCTTAGTTGACATGCTACTCTTCAGTGGGTATCGTTGCCTTTATACATTTTTGGATTTTTATCTTAATTGGTGTCTTATCTCATTTGACACTGGTTAATATTTAGCCGTTTATGTTGGTAATGATGGAAAATTTATTTCAAGGGTTATTCTTTCTCTCTCTTTTTCTACTTTGGATCGATTATTCGAACTGTCTGTTAACATTTTTCTATCACTGAAACTCAAAGAACCCCTGTCAGTCCCTACAGCTCTTATTGAATTGCGATATACAAAAATGAGAATTTTTCTTTTCCTCTTGTCTGAAGTTTGGAGACAAACATCTGTAGACCTCCATAGAATTAATTGCTTCTCTGTGCGGTGAGATCATGACCTGCTAGAGTAGTATAGATTACCATAATTTCAGTCTTACTTATATCAATATTGATAATGAAAACAATAAAATCATTCATAAGCGAAATGGTTATGACGACAGTTTAAGTATACTGATTAAAAAAAATTTCAGCTACAAAAAGTAATAATTGCAGTGAAAATAACATTAACACTCATTTGTATTCATGGAAAAGCCTTTCATAAAATTGTCAAAATATTGGTCATGTCCTTGGCATAGTAATAAACAAAGCATTTCCACCAAAAATGCGTAATTGAGATAAGTGGATTTGTCTTTATTTAAACACCTGATGGCAGTGAGCCTGGGTAAGTAAAGACGAAGTATTCATTGCATGAACAATTCCACAACTCTGGGGAATTAAACTGTAGGTAGCGTAATTACTCTCTCACTTTTAAAGCATAACATTAGCTGAGTATTGTAGATTTTAAAAAACTGATGTGTTCAGATGAAGTAGGTCAACTTCAGTAATATAAACAGTACTAGGTAAGATATATGGTATCATATGAATTAAATCGTGAAATCTGTATTTATCAGGATCCGGAGGTCATCACAGCTCAAGTCAAAGGATGCAATTGGATCAGTCTCTTCTGATTCGGCATCAATATACGAAGGACATTGCAAAGAAAGAAATTTGCAGATTTCTTCTGCTGATGTGGTAAGCGGTCCAGTCACCTGTTGGGTTGGTTTCTGGATTCAAGTAAGTTCATTAATCTGTGTTCTGTTTCCAGTACATCACTGATAATTATAAGTACATGATTTGAGTTTAGTGATGCTGGTTTAAGACTTTCCCTTTCCCAAGCGTCCCTCACCCCCACAAAAAAAAAGTTCAAGCCCCTTGGAATTTTGAAGTTTGTCTTACCCGGGAATTTTACATCCAGGACAGAATATGATTTACATTTTATAAACTTTTGATGTAATGATTGGCAGGGTTGCAGTGTTTGATTTGATTTGTAGTGCTTAATCTTGATCAGCGGACTACTAGAAATAATAGGTTTTAACCAATTTAACATTGTGACGGCCAAACTCCAATAAAGACTAGGAAGTGGGGTTCCAGTTGGTGTTGGGGTTGCTATTTAGGCACACATTCTATGCAGTGCCACAATTTATTAGGTGGTGATTATAAATAGTGCAAAAAGTTACCTTGAAAAATTGCTCAGCACACTTTTGTTATTTGTAAAATTCTGATCAAAGGTGTTTTCTCAACTGTGCAGGCTTCTTTTTTTTTTTTTTTTTTGTAAGTGATTATGAGTATTGCATATATCAGTCATTTGGCTGAACTATTGCAGCAATATATTGGTTGGTAGTTTTTGTATGATATTCTCATACTGCTTCCTAATGAAGCCATGGCACCTTACCTTACAAATGTGAGGCATAGATCTGAACTGTAATTGTGACAGGGACCAAACTTGCTCCGTTGCTCAAAGCCAATGAATATCCTTCCTTAGAAATTCACATGAATTTCTATAACAATATGCAAGGCTAGGCTGGCGACGTTTTCGTGGAGGTGGCTAGACAAGAGGAGGGAATGTTGGTGAAAGGGAGCGCATAGGTAAGGGAATTGAGAGTGAGGGGAGATAGGTTTACGTCTTTCGGGGAGGAAGATGGAAAAAAGGGTTAGGAATCTTGGAGGGGATGGGTTTTATGAGACAGAGACACCAAAAAGAACAGAATGACGCAACCGCTTGATTCTATTATCTCTACTCCGCAACGGATGTAATTTATACCAAGTTTCACCCAAAACAGGGCCCATTACGCCTTGAGAGCTAATTTGCCACCTTAGTTGGAAAACACTGCTTTAAAGTTCAAACTTAATGATCTTAATTTGGTGACCCAAAACTACGAAAAACCATGAATCATAATGGGAAGGTTGGCCATGAGTTAACAACCAACCGCATTAGTTTTCGATAATGAAGCAACTCTCTGAAGACTACAGGACTGGCCTTTTTTTCACAGTTTTTTTTTTTTTTTTTTTTTCAAATAGAGGCAGAGGAAATAATCAGCTGCATTCTGAAGGTAAAAATGGCATTAAAAAAAGGTGAAAATATGACAGGAAAAGGTAACAAAGGGAAGACGAGGTTATCAAAGTATATTCTATTTTTGCAATTTAACTTTTCAAGTGTTATTCGATTTTTGTTTTGTTATGAATTGTACACCTTATTATTCTATGGTGATATGTTGGCCTCTGCGACAATGAAAGGCGACCTGATAAAATTGTGCAACAACAACAGATGAAGATTTTACCATATTTCTCTTTCAGCCTATACACTTATTTACTACCGTTGAGGACCAAAAGTGTGATTATCACGGAGCGTCAACAAGTTAACCGGATTCGGACCACCAGTAAAGCCTGTTCTTTACAGGTAAGTGAATTGTCCTTTGTTGATCTATCTCGTAACACTGTGCAGAATTCTAGTCATCATTGTTCCACCATACATGCTCTTACCTTTCTACTGGTATGATCATGCGCATGCGCGTTTTAAATACTTCTATTGGAAGCTAATACCAGGATGTTTTCGGGCTCCTGAGTTTTGTGTCTTTCCGTTAGATCTACTTTGAAGACCTGGCCTCGTAAAACAATGGTCTTCAATATTAAGAGACAGAGAGGAGACTGATTAAGATAATGGCTCTTCCATGTTTAAAAGTCAAAACTATGTGGAATGTTAAAAACCGAGGCATCCAAAGAGAGACAGAGACAAAAAGACCAACAAACTGCCCTCCAGAAATGGCAATAACTGCCCTCAATGAAAAGTAGAGATACCGACTGGCTGATTGACTCACTGGCACAACTAACGTCACTGTAATTACTGTTCTAAACTGGTATGTGCATCTGAACCAGAAATGAAGGTTATTTTCATAGGAATCCCATCAATAACTATCAGAAAAATCAATCCAGGCATGTAGCCCATGCCTACTAAATCCTACTTGAATATACAAAATCCGGGAATTTGAGACAGATACTAGATACCCGGAATCTGCGTTGTAAAACTCGCCCCACCTCCCCCAAAACACATCCTCGCCACACACACACGCACACACACACTCACACCCGCAGCACAGACTCACTCACACACACCCACACCACAAACACGCACACACACACAAATAGCAAATAAACCTTAATAGTATTACTAGAAATGTCATCTAAGCAACATTCTACAGGTATATTAGTGGATGGCAAAAATAAATGTTTTTCCTTAATATAACACACGCGCACACAAAAAATGGCGAAAATGTTGGTAAGCACCAAAGAAATTTACACGAAATTGAAATTATTACTGTATACAGTATATAGTGAGCTCATTGTTTTAATAATCTTATCTGACAAGAAAGGGCAATGCAAATATGCGTTCATTCGGAAAGGAAACTGACCTCACATAAATAATTCAATCATGTTACCTGGCCACAATGAGTCGTATTTACCTTTGCGAAAAATATATAAGGTAATACCACAATCGGATATCGTAAATAACAGATCAGCACTCTACGCGAATGAGGATAATTACGAACCTCCCCTTCTTGCCGGAACAACAGCACGCAAAAAGCTAACAAAGACGTGACATGCTACCGCTAGGATTAAAGGTTTCTA
>JANJGK010000021.1:2348646-2353646 GCA_039081455.1 Macrobrachium rosenbergii | reverse complement strand
CTGGTGTATAAAGATTGGTAGGTTTTATAACCTATGAGAAAAAGTAACTTTTTTAATCAGTAGTAACACCTTGAGTAAAAAAAGTGAGGTGTTCTAGTTTTGCTATATTTAGTTTATATATAATATATATGTATATATATGTACTATATATATATATATATATATATATATATATATATATATATATTATATATATATATATATATATATATGTATATATATAAACTAAAAACATCAAAACTATAATACCTCACTTTTTTTTACTCAAGGTGTTACTACCGATTAAAAAAGTTACTATTTTTCATAGATTACAAAACTCACCAATCTTTATACATTAGTGTTAAGTATAATATTAAAGGCTTATAACAAAAATTGTTTCCAATATCCTTACAAGATCGTTGCCCGCTCAGTAAATGCTTTTATGAGACTTTTGAATAAAGGAACTTGTTAAAGGAACATGCATATGATTTACTCTTTATTAACTGTGTTTACTATACTTATGTTCGATTAGACACATCGATTTGTAAAATAAGACCAAAAATTGAGAAGTAAATTAATTCCTTCATGAAGAATATCAGACTGATTTTTCTCTGATAACTCTTTTTCAATCTTCTTCAAAAAATAGGATTTATCTAAATAGAATTTTACCGGGTAATTCAAGCCTGTCGTAAAATGACCTTTGTTTTATATAACAACCAGTTAACGTTATGTTTACGCCTTCATTTTTACCGCGTGGTAAAAATGCATTAAAGAGTAACTGCCGGACGCTGTACTGAAAACAATTAACTGTCACTCCCAGAACCATTCATTTGACACCATCGGCGTCAGTTGCATTCCGGAAATCAATTCGCCACGTTTAGCTTTTGTACGGGAAATTTCTCAGCAAATAAAACACGAACCAGTAACTGTAAAAAAAAAACACAAAAAAGAAAGTTCTCGGTCCTAAACCGCTGGGTATCGAAACTGGATAAAATGGCAGACCGTGACGTAACGATTTGTTGTTGCTTCAGACTCGTGGGCTCTCTGGACTGGACACATCGGTGTACGGAGCGAGAAACAAGTATGCCTTAGTTTAACAAGACCAACAAGCTGATTAACAGCTCTCCTAAGCTGGCCCGAAGAATTAGTCTTATTTTGCGTGGCTAGGAACCAATTGGTTACCTAGCAACGGGACCTACAGCTTATTGTGGAATCCGAATCACATTATACCGAGAAATGAATTTCTATCACCAGAAATAAATTCCTCTAATTCTTCATTGGCCGGCCGGAGACTCGAACGCCGGCCCAGCAGAGTGCTAGCGGAGAACTATACCGACCCGTCCAACGAGGGACTTTAAGCAAGTATGTAAAGCAATTTTTGTCCTTCTCTGGTCACGTCGCATACTTTCTGAAAACTTATACTGTAACAATGGTTCGTTCCATTCGACAACTTTATGGTGTTCCAAATACGAGAAATTTCTTACCCCATTTTGTACTTTATTTACATGGTTAATTGCAACACCTTCTATGCGATATCCGTCGCAAATGCATAATAACCGAAATATTTGTGTTATAAAGAGATTATGGCTTTCGTTAGGCTATCTATTTCTCAAATAGTAAGTTGTTCTAATGTGCTGCCCGCTGCCTGTCCTCTTGCAATGACGACGCTTCCTTTACTTAACCAGCCATGTAATTCTTTTATGTTTCGTCCTGTAGGTGTCTTTGAATGATGGGATACTCAAATCTGTCGACTCTCATTATTCCGGGGTGTCTTTAGTTTAGTGGCCGAGTAGATTTGAAAATATAAGCACATGTGGTGACTGATATTGTTGTTATGCAAGAAATTTATTTCTGTGAAACTGATAATGAAGTGAATATCCAGCTGATGATATTATCCTAGGTCATGTATGCTAATTTTTATGTTTAATTACATTAACGTAACATGAGGAACTCCGCGCTATTTCAGGTCACTGTGAAGTTTATCATCAACCAGGGAAATTTTACCAAATGGCGATAGTTGACAGCAACACTGAAATGTTTTTCCGATACTTTTCCCTGGCTACATCATGTTCATCTGTAACCGCGCCAGATACAGGCCAAAGCAACTCTGAGAGGACGTGTGGTGTAATTTGATAATGTTTAAAAGGATTGTTCAATACAAAACATACGAGTACTTTTAAGTTTGCCGGGAGGAGCTATTACGATAAATAAGCTTGTAACCTGGGAATGGAGAAAATGAGACCAAAAGAGAACATTTCTTGGAAAGTCACAATACATTCCCGTGTGGCTTATGAGGATGAAAAAGTTTGGTGATCAGTAATTTCAACGAAAAGGAGCCGTGGGTGACCAAGGAAGAGATGGTACGTAAGGATGTCCTCGAGTAAATGAGCAGGAGGAAGTCTCGCGAAGACATATTTGAAGAGGGGTTTATTTGCTGGGTATAAATGCCTTTGAGAGCTCTTATATCTGATACTGACTTCTGTAGGGGAGAAAAAAACCGTTCGTGACGTTTTGACTAAATCAAGATAATACCTATTCTTTTCTAGAAACCTGGAATTTAAAATAAACTTGCACAACATAGTATAACAAACTGCTCGAAAGTCCTTTAACTTCAGAAAAGTCACCCATTCTTTACGGTTCACTGTAGTCTTAATTTCTAACTTAAATACAAAATATTCAGGAAATCATATTCTTTTAACGGTGAGTAAATAGTTCGGATATAACTTACCACCTAAAAGGCTGATATCACCCAAAACTTTTTCCCCCTACTCATGTTGTTGAGAGCCCGGGAGCGAGAGACCTCTCTCTCTCTCTCTCTCTCTCTCTCTCTCTCTCTCTCTCTCTCTCTCTCTCTCTCTCTCTCTCTCTCTCTCTCTCTCTCATTTTTTGCTACTGTTGACATTTACTTGATATCCCTAGAGTTGCAACGTTATATGCTCACGACTGAACTTTTGAAATCCTTCCTAAGGTCCGGAAGAATTATGTTCCCAGCACAGAACAGTCAATTTGTGGCTGGCCCCTGGGAGTTCTAAACAGGATCAAGAGCAGTTCTCGATTTTGTTCATTAACTTCTCTTTTATTTTGTGTCTTTCTCCGTAGTGTGAAAAATTCTTACACTGATTTTAATTTAAGTGTTTTCATGTACCCGGAATTTTTAGGTATTTACTTTTAGTTGTGAACTAAACTATTCCTTACAACGTCTGATATCTTGCCATTCGTTTGGGTACGAATTAGATTCCCAGGGTCACAGTGCAGAAATGATCATTGTTCAGGCATATTTGTTTTCGTAACCAAAAAATGAAGGGGCTTGAAATATAAAATCCCTGATTCTGTGGATGAATTTTCTTTTACCAGATAGAGGAAAACATCGAAAACATGTTCCGCAACAGGAATCTAAATTCTTACTTAGAACATGGACCCCTTTCCTAAACAAAAGTTTGTCATACGATCATTAAACCTACTTTTAAGTTTTAAAAGTATTTTGGAAATTACGCTTTAAACACAAAATAAAATCTTGTAATTCATCTTTTTCTGCAAAGTTTATAACAAAATGTACATATACGCTTGCATTGACCAGCAGGGTTATTTATTCTGCTCGAGCCTTCATAGCTGAATGAACATTAGCAAGCAAGAAGATTATTTTATTCCAATAGATTTAACATAGCAGAAGATTGACTGATAATATTGACTTCGGAGTTTTTTTTTTTTTTATGGCGGATAGCATATCTGAAATTTCTACAGTACAGTCCATTGCCAATGATTCATCGAAAAGAAATGAGATAGAACACATTTTACGGATCAACCAGTCTCTGTATCATTATGTCATGTTTGTTATGAACAGATTCTGTCATGGATATGTAGCATGAGGGCAAATATCTTTTTATTTTACATGTGATCACGGATTATTTCTTCCAAGGAGTTTTGGAAGCAGATGACCTTCTAATTTAGGTAGAATACTTTCAACAACCCCACTGAAGTAAACTTTCTGTTCACTAGAATATACAGTACGAAGATTCTGAATATTTACAACTGGGGCGTATCTGGTATGTTGCTGTACTTACGTAAACATAAAAGCAAACAAAATCATAAAGAAAAATATACCTTAGTTTTACCAGACCACTGAGCTGATTAACAGCTCTCCTAGGGCTGGCCCGAAGGATTAGACTTATTTTACGTGGCTAAGAACCAATTGGTTACTTAGCAACGGGACCTACAGCTTATTGTGGAATCCGAACCACATTATAGCGAGAAATGAATTTCTATCACCAGAAATAAATTCCTCTAACTCTTCATCAGCCGGCCGCGGGAATTGAACTCCGGCCCATCGAATGACAGTCTGAAGCTCAACCAACTCGGCCAACAAAGGGCTAACAAAATCATAAAGCATATGTTAACGTACGTGTGTAGGATTTGGAGAATAACAGCTAATGATTAACAAAATATAACAGGAAACATCGCAGTGGGGGTAGAAGGGGGACTGCACATGGATAGAGCTGAGGGATTCCACAGTCGAGGCCCATCTGCAATATATGCAAGACAGTTACTTGCAAGAATAATAAGACGCTCAAAGGGAACTGAGGAATGCACAGATGGTGCCAAATAACTCAGTTCAACACTAAATGCATAATTGCGTTAACAGTGAATGCTCCAACACAAATTACCGAAGGTGATCGCACAATGGAAAATAAATGAAATATCATGCAGAGAAATGATAGGAATCGTGACTGACTAAGAGATCTTATTCTGGTACATTACCCTCATTCGATAGGGTGTTGGCTATGGAGGAGGGAATTAAACTGAAATGCCACTACAAAGGTATACTGGTTCTAACCTCAGGGTCGAACACGTGGAAAGTTCGAGGGTCAGGCAAGGTTAAGGACATCTGTCACTGGTTGTGTTCTGTGCGCGTTTCTCTCTCAATTGCCATTGCATTGTGTATAAATAACCTCGGGGATTACCCATCGCGTCTTCTTAGATGGCACAAAGGTCAATCTTCGTCACATTTTCTATAGGCTGCATGG
>JANJGK010000021.1:2308646-2343646 GCA_039081455.1 Macrobrachium rosenbergii | reverse complement strand
AAAATACTGCAGAAGATGGATGCTGGGTGCCAACTCAAGAAAGGAGGCAAGAGACTTAACCAACTGACGTGACGTTGATTGACAAAATCAAGAAGAAAGTATCACTCACTAATGTCGCAATACCTTGGGACACCAGAGTAGATGAGAAAGAAAGAGAAAAAAATTGATGAGTATCGAGACCTGAAAATCGAAATAAGAAGGATATGGGATACGCCAGTGGAAATTGTACCCATAATCATAGGAACACTAGGCACGATTCCAAGATCCCTGAAAAGGAATCTGGAAAAACTAGATGCCGAAGTAGCTCTAGGACTCATGCAGAAGAGCGTGCTACTAGAAACAGCGCACATAGTGAGAAAAGTGATGGACTCCTAAGGAGGCAGGATGCAACTCGGAACCCCACACTATCAAAACCACCCAGTCGAATAGGATGACTGATAGACAAAAAAAAAATAAATAAATAAAATAATAATAATGATAATAATAATCTTGCAGGACATATCTTTTAATTATATCAATACACTTTTCTTATTTTTTTCTCGAAAAATATAATTCCACATCAAGTTCGTTAGTTTAGTAGAATACATTTCAGTTAGTCTAGAGCTTGTTTCGTTGTTGTTAATTACGATAGTTGAAAAATGAATCTGAGATGAAATATCTCGACTCTTAACATCATCACCATCATCATCTTTTGCGTACTTTCACAGCCACAAATCTCAACTCATTCTCAGCCTCACGTCTCATAGTTCTTATATTATCCAAGCAGGTCTGGGTCTGCCTGTTCTGAAGGTATAGTTCTTCATTGGCGGGGTGGGCAGAGCTCTCGGCTAGCACGCTGTTGGCCCAGCGTTCGACTCTCAGACCGGCCAATGAAGAATTAGAGGAATTCATTTCTGGTGATAGAAATTCATTTCTCGTCATAATGTGGTTCGGATTCCACAATAAGCTTTAGGTCCCGTTGCTAGGCAATCAGTTGGTTCTTAGCCACGTAAAATAAGTCTAATCCTTCGGGCCAGCCCTAGGAGAGCTGTTAATCAGCTCAGTGGTCTGGTTAAACTAAGATATACTTAAGTTGTAAAGGTGCTCAGAGGAGACCAGCTGACACCAGCTGACACCCTTCTTCCCATGTTCAGGCTACCAGCTTCTCCCCCCTTCATCATTATCTCATCTACATACTGAACGTCCTTAATTTCCCTTATCTTATAATTTGTCACTCCATCATACCATCCGACTCCTATTATTCTCAGAGCTGCTTTTCTAATTAAGTATTTATTACGAGGATTAATTTTATCGATATTTGATACGGTAACAAGGTTGTCAATATGAAATGACCTGAGAAGGATTAACTTGATTGAATATTAATTTATTTGCGAATATGCATCTACTGCACTCGCTAGCAAATTCGAGATACACAAACATTACATATATATATATATATATATATATATATATATATATATATATATATATATATATATATATATATATTACATATATGTATACACATACATACATACAAACATTAAACTATATATAACATTTAATATCCCATTCGCTCGACCTCAGAAATAATATCGAGGTTGTTATTTCAGAGGTAGAGCGAACTGGATGTTAAATGACATTTGTAGCTTAAGGTTTGCGTGTAAAAAATGTGGAGGTGATGTGATAGAAGTTCATATATATATATATATATATTATATATATATACTATATATATATATATATATATATATATATATATATATATATATATATATATATATATATATATATAACTGAAGAAGTAAATTGATAAGAGACATATAATAGCAAAATGATATCTTTAGGAGATGAATGAGAGCGGTAAAATCAGAAACAACAAATTAAAGGATAGAAAGAAATTAACAAACAATGAAAACTGATTTGTTTTCTCAAGCTCAGATTATGATCCGTCAACCTTGCAGATTTTGTGGCTGCATCGCGTGTATGTCAGGTCTAAAAACAACTCTCTTATTATCTTTGTAAGAGGATATAACAAGGTCTCATTAAAAGGTTTATCATCAATGGCTCTTCCTTCGAAGGTTACTAATACGCAATTACTCTGTAATGCATTGCCCATTAAGATTTTGTAATTCCCAATTTGGTAAACTATAATGGAGGAAGTGGTATCTGCACCACTGAGAATAATATGTTGGTTTCAAGATTTCTAAAACCTTTCCCTTTAATATCTGACGTATGTCATTTGTGAAGATGAGGCCCAAAAGGATGAGCTCTGAGCATTCGTAATGGAACTTTGCTTTGATTGTGATAAATCGATTCTAGCTTTCTGTAGTAAAGGTACAGTTTTGTCTTCAACGTTTTCCTTACTTTATCAGTGTACACTTTTAAGAAATAATATATATTTGGCATAACATGGAGCTTTTTTTAAAGCGTAGGTTTTGTCGGGTTTGGATTAATAATTGATTACGCAAAAATATGAGGGCACGTATTCCATCTCTCTCTCTCTCTCTCTCTCTCTCTCTCTCTCTCTCTCTCTCTCTCTCTCTCTCTCTCTCTCTCTCTCTCTCTCTCTCTCTATATATATAATATATATATATATATATATATATTATATAAATATATATATATATATATATATATATATATATATGTATATATGTGTGTGTCTGTGTATTTTTCCCCAGTCTTCTTTAGTATTTATAATGTGCTGATAGAACATAAAAATTGATGCTATGAACAACTTGAGTGAAATGTATGATAAATTTAACTGGCTTTAAGATCAGATTGAACATATTTGAACTTAGTATTCTTTGATGAATCATTTCAGTTAGGAATTATGTTTTCCCCGCAAACGGTAAAACGATCGAGGGAAAGTTGAAGTACACAGATGAAATCGCAAGGAAGAAGTGAATAAGAAAATAATGCGAAGTCACCGAATAGCAGGGAACAGAATAATTACGATATACTGCTGACAATAAAATGAAATATTCCGACAGTGAAAATCCATAGTCATGTTGTGCACTAATGTTCAATGTTAACAAACGTACTCACCACTGCCTGGCTTGTTACTTTGAGGTATAATTGCAAGATTTACGCATGAACTCGGGCAGTTTGTCGGAGTTTCCCCGCTTTGACGGCAAAGGAGATTTTGACGAAGCGCATCTGAATGCGATAGCGTTAGAATTTATCAGGGAATGATATTAAGCCTAATATAATAATAAAACACTCTCACATTTTACCACGGCGTGGTTTTACTTCGCTTACCTCATAATTACTCGACGTCTATGGAAACATGAAAATGAAAACGGTACGTTGAGAAGAGAACACCAACAGAGTTTTTACGAAAAGTACGAAATATTTGCGATCAGTTACTGGTTCTGTACACTGTTTGGACATTTACTAAAAATAAGATGGCTTCAGATGATCACCAGCTTGAACTAAACTACGTCATTTTGGTTATTTTGTGCAATAAAGCCCAGTATATATTGCTTAGTATATAATATAACCAGCTTTGTTCTGCTGGAGCGTCCGAGAAAGTCAAGATGAGGCTTATGTTTCGAATAATTAGAGCCTCATTAATCTGAAGTATCTTATCAGCATAAAGCCTGATGTTCAGGATTTACGTGGCTTGTATTGCAGGCGTATCCTATCCTTCGGAAGTTTCAGTGAAGAATTTGAATGGAAGGGGATATCAGTTTTTCACAACTAGCAAGTGCATGATATAACACCTGGATTCAACTAGAAACTTACAATTCTATGTAATTTTATGCATTTACATTCACGTAAAGAGTATCGCCCGAATCTTATATACAGGATATATTTTCCTTATAAGAGTAATTCGAAATTAGTCCTAAGCACCTTTTGTACGAAACTAAAGTAATTGCGGGTTTCAGAATGAGCAAACTCTGAACTCTTCATTATTATACTTCCGCAACGTTAAAAAATTTCTGATGAAGATGTTTTTGCAAAGATGTATATATCACTATGGTCATGGATTACCTAAGCAAAAAATATTTTCTTTGACGCAGTTAAACACTTTTTTTGCATGATAAAAATGTAGTTAGTTATTTTCAACTAATTTTCGGAGGGAATATTTTGTTTCCTTTATTAGTACAGATGAAATAACTAATTTTAATCAAACAATACGATCTATGACTGATTCATAAACATATGCCTAACTACTCTTGCTAATTGCATGCAAAAACGAAGCGCAAAAACAATTCGAATGAGTGTCAGATTACCAATTGTTCCCGCATATAAAAAAAATGAAATGGACACTCACATCAACAGGATGCTTTGTCAACCGTGCCGTTGTTGCAGACTTATTCCACTTGATTAAAGCAGCACCTCAGATAAGGTGGGGCTTATATAGGCGTGGCCCGATGATGAATAAGCCCACGGCTCCAAAAGTAAACCTCGTTAATGACATGTAAATGAGGTCATCCCTGGCAAAGGCTGTAGAGTTCCACTGTCGATTTCATTAACAAGTTAAAGATTTAGTCCGGGTTTTGTGACCTTCGACCAGTGCCATTTCAAACGAGATAACGTAATTTACACAGGAAATTTAGTTTTGCGATGAAGTAAAATCATAAAATTTTGTAGGGTTGATCATGTATGCATAAATGTTCGATATGAGAGGCAAATCTGTTGAATACAACATATACACACGAATGAGCAAATCTGGGAAACTGTGACTATAAATCGGTTGCGATAAATCCCAAGTGAACTACAAACGAGTCAGTTTAATTGTTCTATTGTGTATATTCAAGATCAAAGATCATTATACAGATAAATGCGTTAAAAGAAAAGGGTCCATTATTCCAAGACATTTGGGGATACAAGACCATCGCCATTAACCTTGAAATATTCGTGACTACATCCCCATTAGAAATTTTCAGCTTTGCAAATATTTTTCCGAAAGAAGTAGACTGTTCTTTGAAACTGGAACACATTTTTCGTTATTGTGGATTAATCTTTCCAAACGAAGACTGTATGAATTCTTAAAATGCGTGAAAAGTGACAGCAGCTGTCTGTGCGGAATATGAATTAGGTATGATCCAATACTATATATGTAAACTCCATATATAAATCCGTTCGGCTAATGAGCTTTTTTTAAGTCGTTCTTTACTGTAATTTTGATCGTAGATTATATTCAACTACGAAAAACTTATTCTAGTCAACACATCGAAAAGGGATATGCCATCTACATCGCGTTCAATGTATTTGTAAATCCTATCGTCCAGAGACATTCAGTATTATTCCGAACAGAAATCCCGCCCAGTCAAGTGCAGCAGAATACAATTTCATAATACGGCGAAAATAATACAATGGTTGCACTCCACGCTGACTGGCTACTACTCTTCTAGCGTCCAACACATTCGAGATCTGAATTTCTGTTTTCATTGTGAAAGATGAGTCCTTTAACATTAAAATGATAGCAATGATTATCGCTTATCCCTCTCAGGAGAGTAAAAATTCAGGTGCAGAGTAACGCAGTTATGATGTACATTTGAAAATTTATGTGATTGTTTGTTTTAATGTTTTTGCATGCAATATATTGCAAGCTAGTTAGAGTGTTCGGTTTGATACTTTGAACAAGGAGTTATAATTGTTCATCTTATTCTGGCAAGACAGAAGTGCGGTTTAAAGATACGACATTTATAAATTACTTCTAAAAACAGTATCTGAGAGAGATGGCATGTTGAAATTGCCAATTTTCACGATACATAACTATAAAGGTGTTATCTTCAGCGTGGTTGAAGAATTTACCTGCCAGATTTTTTGCCCGCCTGCCACATGACCTATTGTCATCTTGTTTATTTCATCTGAATACTGGCATTTATTATTCTTCCACATGAATCTGTAAGGGGCGTTCTCAAAAGTGTCTCTAATCAATTTTTCTATCTATCTGCACAGTTCTGTTAATTTTAGCTGGTCCGCTGGTATAGTGATTAGTGTCGTGGTATACCACTCAGATGCGAAAAATCACTGGCTCTGTATCATGATCAGTTACTACTGCAGTGTGTGGTCTGCGGTGGGAAGTTGAAACCAACATTCTTTGGAAGCTTGAATGTCAAGTCAATGGCCCCTTTCAATGGCCCCTTTGGTGTGCTTGTTCCATGTGAATAGGTTTCATCTATTGAAATGATAATAATATTGTTGTCGTCAGTCATCATCTAAAGCAAAAGATCCTACTGCTTTCGCTCTCTTCGACTGTTAGAAAGGTATCAAGTTATGGTCTATTCTCTTTCGATCTGATAGGGACTTCTTACCATTGCTTTTAATATTCTCTGGGCACTTGCTTGGGTCAGCCATGAAGTGCTGCGGGCTAAATTCTTTTTGTATGATTTCATTTCTTTTCTATAAATGCTTGAAGTTTATTTTCTAGCTGGATTATTCCTGTTGCTAGTGTTACTTCTGCTCCTTCCAAATCCACTGCTAGTAGTAGGATTGTTTTAATAGATGTTTTTTATCCTGTCGTTTTCCCATCAATGTTTCCTTTTAAGTAGCTCGGAATTATGACCCACAAAGAGATGATTCTGTATTTTACACAATTTGCAAATAGTCGTCACTAACGTTTGACATTTTTAAAGTTCATTATCATTCTAGCTTAATTTTGCACTATGACTAATTACAGATCTAAAATTATTTCGGAATATTGCATACAAAATTTAATAAATTTCAAAGCCTCTAAGACGAATTTCTAATCTATCTATTTATCAAAGAGCCCCCCTTGGAATTTCAGTGATTTAAGGGAATTTGACATGTCACTAGAGTTTTTTTAGGCTAACTAGTGTTTCAGTGTTCATGCAGTTTTGATCTCAGAACCAAATGAATTCGAGACTGCTCTAGATGAATTTATTCATTTAAATAAGATTTGTCCCATCAACCAGATGCTTCAATCGAGATGTCATCGAGTGTAAAATACACATGGAATAACGCTCAAGTATTGCTATTAATATAGCAATTTAGGAGGTTCCGAACTGTGCAATGGGTTATCAGATGTTACCATAATAGAGAAATGAAAGCAAGTGCTAGAAAGGATATAAAAGTTATTATAAGTTCCTGGATCCATTATCGCAAGAACGTAGCATAATCTGCGTTATCAGATGAACAGTGATACAAGAGAAAAAAAAAAAAAAGAAAAATGAAAATAGGTATGGGACCGATGATGTGATATTGAAGAGCGCATGGGAATTCTATAACACTTTATTACATGATTGGATCCGCTAAAATGGCGATTGCTTGTCTAAAAGGACTAACTAGTTTGTATTTTCGGAGCCACTTTTTAAAGCAAATATTTATGTGATCCCTCTTCACTTCTTCCTAATGTCTATTTTCTGACTTACTCTTTTGTTTTTCTTTAACTATTCATTATAATTAACAGTTCAACTGTCATGCTTCTAATTATGACATCTCGCCACTATGGAACGACTGACTTTCGTCTTCAGATCTAGTCTACATAAACCATATAGCTAGATTTAATCTATCACCACTCTGTGGAAGCTCTTAAGAGTAGTTTTGTTGGTGCGTACGTACACTTCAAGAGTAGTCTAGCTAGATTTTACTCGCTGTGTACACTCAACATGAGGAGTTACGTGTTCCTTTCTTTTGAAATTTATATATCTCTGCACAATGCTGGTTTACTGCCAGAAAATATTATTCATTCACCATTCTTCTGGCAGAGTTTAAAGATTTTTTATTTTTTCCGTATCCCCATTCACATTCCCAACTTTAATAACCTGCAACCTCATTGCAAATACTCGGTTATTTGATTGTTATACTGACACATTTCAAGTTCATTTAGTCATCTCTGTCTGGGATTGCATATAATAACTTTCAAAATACTCTTGTATAAAGTGTAATTTTTACATTCCTGCGTGTTCATTAAATCACTGAATCCATATCTTTTCTTACAATAACCGAACTTGATTTGGAAAGTATTGCCTATCTCACTGTCTTTATCACAAAGTAAAACGCTACATCTCCGGTTATTATTATTATTTTTTCATTCTAAATGGTCACAAATTATCTAAATCTAACAAACACTGACTGCATCGTGTACCGTAATGCGTTCTGCTCATTTTTCGTGGCCCCACTCTGCAGCTGTTGTCTTGCTGGACCAAACAACGCTTGACCATATAGGACTCGTGACCTTAACGACTAGGTCAGCCGTAAACACACTGGAGCAAGTCGCAAGCTTCTGAAACATGCCTTGAAGTCCTCAATATCCTCTTGGCTGAGTAACGTGCGAACCATCTTGGTCGCCAATGTCTAGCAACTCAGATGTTCCCGTATTTAATTAAAGCGAGAGAGAGAGAGAGAGAGAGAGAGAGAGAGAGAGAGAGAGAGAGAGAGAGAGAGAGAGAGAGAGAGAGAATGTCCCGCATTCAGAATATTCCAGAATTACTCAACAACATAAGTTTGCTGGACAGAGTGGAGGTTAGAAACTTTAGAGTTGGAGGAGAAGGCGTCCTGTTATGAAGTTAACAAAAATATGCAACACAAGTTGGGTGGTTCACACTCTATTACTCTATTCAGTGCTGGCAACCCCTGCTCTGTGTGAGATTGCAGAGTATTTTCCCCCTTTGAATAGCACCCCCTTTTGTGTTAATCATATCATTATTAACAAAGAATTTCTTTCTGTTAATTAACGATCCTTGGCACACCGCTTTCTTTATGGGTTGACATTGTATCAATCCGTTAAAATCCGCTGACGCCATATCTTTTTATTCTCCATTTTATGATTTATGTATGTGTATCTGCGTGTAGTTAGGAATTGATTGGTGTATCTGAGTTGCTGTTCGTAGCTCCCTGGTTATCTCACGTGTCTCATTCGGCTGCCTAATTTTGAGTGGCGAACTTATGACTAAAATTCTTAGGCCTATAGCTGTGCCTTAGCCCCCCTTTGTCATCGATAAAGACTCCATTGCTTGGCGGTGTGCTCGAGCAAACGTTTATATCAGATTAATTTGCGTATTTATTCACTTCTTGTTTCTTCCATATTTATAGATTTATTTATTCCTTTTACCACTTACTGTTATTTGTTTTAATCATATATCTTCGGTTTTATTTATTTTTATTTACCAATAATTGTAAATATAATAATCTATTTATTATTTACTAGTGCTTGCATATTGGTTACCCTGCTCTCAACGTCTTATTCCATTATCTTCAAATTAGTGCTTTGTGCTCTACAGAGAGTTTCAGTGTAAGATAATGGCCTATCGGCTTGTAGCACTATCAATAAGTCTTAAATAATGCTACATAATTAAAGCAATATGAAAGGACATTTTTAACCCGTCGATGAATGTTTGTCCAAGAATTGCATTCGGTTCTGAGAATATTGTTATTGCGTTCGTTAACACTTGAAAAATCCCCGAATTCAATTCGGAAAGAGTAATTGCTTTGTAATCAATCAAAAGCCAGACTTTTAATCAAGCGGAACAGAATGAACTTGGCCAAAAAAGTATCAAATGAAAACCAATAGCATTACGCAAATGTATTAAATGCAGAACAATGAGAGGGCCGTCTGCTAATGGTGATAATTGCAACGAGGAAGGTTCAATTTAGTGGCAGTAATGTGAACCTAGAAACCACAATTTTGATGTCATTTTGCGCAAAGGTTATAGGAGATGAAACAACAACAGAAAGAAAAATAACACTCAGATTTTTAATCTGTTTGTGTGTATATGTGTTTATCTCATCTGAAGATAAACTAGTTAACTAGCTAAGAGAAAAGTTTCAGAGTACCATCGTCATTTCAGTAGCCTCTGTTTTCAAGGAACTGAGCACAGGTTTTGATCTCTGCTTCAGCATAAACAACTGAACTGGTTACTTCAATATTTTCAATCAATATGACCAGAGCAGAGTTTTATTTCACATAGTTAATGAGGTTTCTATCAAGTCAAAGGCGGATAAGCGTGGCCTAGTGGCTCGCAAAACGCTCAAGCATTTATGGTTTTTCTTCGGACATTTTATTTGGGTGGTTTCTCTTCCCTCGAGGACGAGATCATATTTAAAAAAAAAAAAATGCAATTACCTCAGTTTATGTTTTATTCTTCGTTTCAGTGAATGACCCTGGTCTCTGAGAGGGGTAGATAAGAGTGGTGGGTTTCTGGCTAAAAGAATTTAATTGTTCTTATTTTCCCAGATTCACTAATTGTACCCTGTCAGCCTTCTTCAGCTCCGTTAACAAGATGAATTATTCGTAATTAGCTGTAAAAAAAAAACAGTTTTTCAGACAAAGAGAATTTTTTTCAAAAGTATCTTTTCAAATACAGATATCAAGGATTATTTGCACATTATCATAATCCTTTGAAGTTCGAACATGGATCATTGCCCCTGCCATTTATGTGACTAATAAGGACAAATCACTTAATTACGGGGTGGGGGGGGGGCTGGCACGGGGGCGCTTGCTGATAGGTAAAAAAAAGTCCTTCAATTATTTCAAGGGTTATCAATCAAATACCGGTGTTAAAACCCTTGACATTTAACTTCATTATTTGATTTTCATGAAGGGTGGATGTTTGTTCCAGATTTAAAAGATAAGCTGACACCTCTTGTCTTCAAAGTAATAATAATAATAATAATAATAATAATAATAATAATAATAATAATAATAATAATAATAATAATAATAATAATACGTGGATTTTTCATCTAAAAATCCACGCAATATAGCCATTGCATCCTGCGATCCTGTCCTGAATAATAATAATAATAATAATAATAATAATAATAATAATAATAATAATAATAATAATAATGAATATTTCTTCAATGATACTGACTTACAGGAATACGTCAACGATTAATTTCACTTATTCCATATCAGAGCAGAAGGCTTCATTTTCAAAATGATTGAGACATGTATTATAGGTTTTTTCTCTTATTTTTAATTTCAAAAAGCAAAATTATAAAGAAAAAGAAGTGACATGTACGTGTATTTAAACTACTACAAAAGATCGTATTTACAAGCTGTGAACGCGTATGAAATTTCAGCTTCCAGTTAATATACATAATATGTAAGTCCAGCGTTATCCACATAGCAATAGGTGGGTGAATAATAACCGGTGAAATATTTATGTCATAATAACCTCTCTCTCTCTCTCTCTCTCTCTCTCTCTCTCTCTCTCTCCCCTTGACGCGAAAGAAAATGTCATTGACTTTCTGCATCATTCTCCCCACAAATCCCACAGCTTTTGTTATTATTATCCTATTGTTTGATGATGTATATTTTGTTCATTTGTCTTCATTTTACTTTTCTGTAAGAGAAAACTATTGAGATGGTTAGTTTGTCTGTCCGTCCGCACTTTTTCTGTCCGCACTCAGATCTTAAAAACTGCTGAGGCTAGATGGCTACAAATTGGTATGTTGATCATCTACCCTCCAATCATCAAACATACCAAGTCGCAGCCCTCTAACTTCAGTATTTTTTATTTTATTCAAGGTTAAAGTTAACCATGATCGTGCGTCTGGCACCGCTATAGGTGCCAACAACACAGGCCTCCACCGGGCTGTGGCTGATTGTTTCATGGACCGCGGCTGAGAGTTTCATAAGCGCGGCTGAGAGTTTCTAACAGCATTATACGCTATACAGAAAACTCGATTGCTCTTCGGCGTATTTTTTACTTGTTTGTTCTTGGTGTTGTCAAGGCAACGTAACTGAATTTATACTGGATAGCACGATAGCTCAAGCTATTGCGTTCACCGACTTACAGATGGAATTTCGGTATCTTTCTCGTAACTTCGTCATGCGATAAATTCGGGGCTTCCGTGAAATGATATAAGAAAACAAATCTTTACAGTACAGAGGAGTTTCGATCTCTGTGTTCATGACTTAAAATCACAAGATTCAGATGTAATTATTATTATTATTATTATTATTATTATTATTATTATTATTATTATTATTATTATTATTATTATTATTATTATTATTAAAAAAATGGAATGGAACGAAGCATTTTGCCATGGATTGGCATAGCAAATTTCAAAGAACATAAGAACAAATAAAAAAAGTAATTATTCAGTGTAGTAATAATAAGAAATATACATGAACAGATAAAGCACAGGCAATTTTACCGAGCTGCCCTCAAGCAAGGGAATTCAAGCGCAAGAGTCATATATTAAGTTACAGTACTCCTTAATATCTAATTTAACTTACCTTGGGAGTACCTTGGACCCAAGAGAGAATTACGTATACGATGAGCGCATCTGCCCTGGCCAGGATTCAAAATATTATTTTTAAATTTTGATACAAAGGTAGACAGATGACTAGTCCACTGTGCTGTCAAGAGAAATAGAAGGAGGTTTCGATTCTGCTGTACATATTCCTGTGGAATTAAAAATCTGTGCTATGAATCGAAATCAACCCATCTCCACCACGACATTTAAGTGCTAGATCTGTAACGAGTAGCTATTTATTAATAGTTTGTCACTAATTGGTATATGTCTTTTTGTACTCTAAAATATTAAGCATATTAAGCTTTAATATCGAATTCAATTTACCTGAGTCTACTTTACACTCAAAGGGAATTATATATTTAAGTATATCACACGATGCATTTTGATTTTTAAAACCCACACTTAAAGAACATTTCAAAACTGTCAGTGAATGCAGTCAGTCCTGAGAAAGTCGTTATTGCGTCCGTTATTATAAAAAAATCCCCAAACTCGTTTCGGAAAGAATAATTACTTTGTAATCAATAATTGAACCAAACTTTCTAGAAATTTATCCTAGAAGGAAGCTGTGAGATCCTTGGCTTCTTGGCACTAAATGGAATCATTTTGCTTATAAACTTGATAAATTTCTTATTACTTTATTGAAGTTCACACAGACTGACATATGCACACACACTATATATATATATATATATATATATATATATATATATATATATATATATATATATATATAAATTACATATATATATGTGTGTGTGTGTGTAGATATACATAAAAGCCTATCATATACAATTATTTTCATCCATATACCATTTTACCCATTTTGGAAGGGATGGTCCCATTTGCGACTAGCTTTTTGGTTTCTTAGCCACACATCCACTTCTCGACAACCAAATGTCTGATGTTGGGACCCATTTACAGACTTTGGTTAACAATCTGCGATTGAAATCGGTTCTAGAATTCGTCAGCCGAGCGCAGTGTCACTCAGCCACGGCGTTCACTGACCCATCCTTAGATCACGGGTGATAATAAGATTGTGTTTCAGTAGAGCTTATCAGATCTGAGTCGGGTTTCTGAACTCGGACCATGCAGCAGATATCGCAGGCGATAATACAGGATTAAAGGAAAAACCTTAAAAGCTTTCGATAAGGTTGTGAGGATAAGTTCAACTTTCAGTTACAAATGTAAAAGTATGAAAATCACAATTGATATAAAAACAAATCTTACTATATACAAAAAGTAAGTCTCTTATCATTATATCCAATTGCCCCATATCATAAACTCCATTTTCATCATACTTTTCTCGCATTGCGTAATTGTTTTATTCTCTTTCACCAATCCTGATCAACATTTTTAAAAATGTTTTTCATTGTTTACCGATTTTATTTATTTCTTTTTAAAATTTTTTATTACTTTTCATACTGATTCTGGTGTAATTTGATTTTACAAAAGAATTTCGTACTCCTCCAAAAATACTGAGTTTCTTAGCCTCAAGCACGAATGATTGAAAGTCCACACTATATCAACATAATCTGAAAATCTCTTTAAATCCGTATTCGAAGAAATCTCGAGAATGAAATTTCCTCTCTACCAAACTTAAGATTAAATTAAAATGCTTTCCAGAAGATCACCTTGGTTCATTAGGACACGAAAAGCAAAGGCGAAAAGAGACTGATTTTTCTCGCCCGGCATTCTTGTATAAGCGGTGCGGCTTTGGCCAATCACCCAAACAAATCTATTGTCACCCAAAACGGGAGATAAGATCGCTGGTCGATTCTTAAAGCTGACAAAGATACCCAGGCAGGTAAGGGAATAAAAGGGGAAGAATAAAGGGAAGGAGGCGTAAGGTTATTTGTGGTTGGAGAGGACCCCTTAGGTCCATAGTTAGTCATTGTTGACGGATGACACATGAGTCAGCGGCGTTGTTAGGGCATTTCCGACCCGATAAGGGTATATGGGCACCAAGTCGTCTGCTAAACACATACATGAAAGAAAGGAGAGGGCCGATATGCCTATTTGATAATGGCTGTCTATTGTTCACTTGGTAAGGAAAGACGGGAAGTGGCAAGCGAATAACCAGGTGTATACAAGAAAAAAAAAAAAAAAGGCAAGTTTTAGAATATCAGACAGCGTGGCTCAGGTAAGCGCATCTCCTGTTGCTTTTTATGCTAAACGCATCAAGGAAAGAAAATAAAAAAAGAAAACTTTTTTCATTTTTACTAAATAGGAAAACAAAAGAAATAAATGAGCAGAAGGATATCAGAAAACGGAGAAAGCAAGAAAAAACTATAAATTGCTTTTTTTTTAATGTAGAGGGTCATAGATAATTGTACGTTAAATTTATTGAAACTAATCACCTATGGAAAGCGTTTTATTTTAATCTTAAGTTTGGTAGAGAGGAAATTTCATTCTCGAGATTTCTTCGAATACGGATTTAAAGAAATTTTCAGATATTTCAAACAAACCCGAACTTTGGCAGACAATATAGAGCTGTTTTTCTTTACATCTACCATACACTTTCATCTCTACATCACTATCCGAGTCATTGTTCTTTTTACATATTAGTGTTTTTAGTTTTCTTTAAAAGAAAACTATTGTGCCGGATTTGTCTGTCCGTCCGCACTTTTTTCTGTCCACCCTTTTTCTGTCCGTCCTCAGATCTAAAAAAACTACTGAGACTAGAGGGCTGCAAATTGGTATGTTGATCATCTACCCTCCAATCATCAGACATACCAAATTACAGCCCTCTAGCCTCAGAAGTTTTTATTTTATTTAAGGTTAAAGTTAGCCATTGTCGTGCTTCTGGCAACGACATAGGATAGGCCACCACCTGGCCGTGGTTAAAGTTTCATGGGCCGCGGGTCATACAGCATTATACCGAGACTACCCAAAAATGAATCTATTTTCGGTGGCCTTGTTTTATACGCTGTAGCGGCTGTACAGAAAACTCGGCGCATTTTTGCTTGTTTTATATGTCTGCATAAACATCGTAAAGTTAAAGTGTCTAATATCTTTTCATAACCTTTTTTGTATAGAAAAAATGTACATTTTAACATTATGTTCTAATGGCAGCGAGAGATACTAAGGAATGACAGAAATTCCCCAGTAAATATTAAGCTGTATACATCTGCGTAAAACAAATCATCTCAAATTATAGATTTAACTGCTCCATCACAGTAAAATATATGACACATGAGATTTTATTGCACAATAAAGTAGAATGAAGGTCTGTATGACCTGGTAGTTGTCAGTATTTTCGAAAGACTTAAAAATACAAGCTATGCTGATTATTTACATAGCGGATGATGAACACGCTCTACGAAACAGCGAAGAATAGGAAGATTCTATCTACGGGCTTCATAACAAGTACAGGCAGAAGAATGAAGCTTATGCGCACGCACGCGCGCACAGGCACTCATGAAAATCGTTTTTACTCAGGTGATCAATGAGTAAAAACTTTAAATCCTTCCGGGAGTTTTCTGGTATAATTTCTCGATGACAATATTTAGGACGAGGTATGTAAGAATCTTGATACATCGTAAAGTATGAAAATTATCGCTCCTTCTAGATAAGTGAACACTGATGGCTTGACTTCACTCCCTTTCAGTTCCGTCACCTTAAAACGAATTGTCCTATCCCGATAAATAATATATATATATATATATATATATATATATATATATATATATATATATATATATATATATATAAATCTTTATGAAGAACTTTGTTATACAATAGACAATTAATCGATTTATTCAAATCATAGTCATGGAAGAAATTGTTGATTTTTATTCGTATTTTCTCTTTACAATACATTCGTAAAACAAATAACAAGAAGATGGAAAATAATAAAAGCTGTAACTAAAACTCAATGTGGCGATGTCTTTTGGTTCTGATGCTTGTATTTGAAAATAACGAAACATTTTTCCTCAATAAAGGCCATTTCCAGGTTTACAATCACTCTATGCGAAAGCACTGAATGAAAATAAAAATAAAATCTTTCAAGTATAAAGCTATGGTGCATAACCCAAGTTTAAGTTATGCAGGCATATGCAAACGTTCATACTTTCATGTCTTTTTTTTTTTTTTTTTTTTTGCTTGTGCGTTTTTACTCTTCTGATATTACCTTAGATAGAGTTAGCATTCCTGTTCTGAGAGCATATTTTGTGGTATAGGTGCTATAGCCTCAAGTTCTTTTGTAACCTTACTGCAACCAAACATACTCAAGTAAGTTACAGTTATATTTGAGACCTTGTCAAAAGACGCAACGTCTGTTAAAGTAAGTTCCATTTTGCTCAGGAAGTGAGCTGGCCTCTCGATCAGGTATAAAACGAGAATAGCAAGAATTTCACATCTCGGGTGGTACAAAGAACTCGGGAGGCCCTTTCGGCTTCCTACGAATTATGGTTAATGTCGAACAAATCATCTTGCAGGGAATTTCTGCAAGAATATATTTGTGTCATGTTTCGAGCTCTATTAATGAAAATAAAAAAATAGTCACTGAAAAAGAAACCTAAGCTTTGAGCTCTATAGACACTACAAGTTATTTCCTTCAAAGTATACCTAAAATCATTTATTGTTAAATAGTCTTTCTTTTTTTATATGTGGTTTTTAAACAGGAAAATATAGATTAATAAACACCAGGATACCCAGATATATTTCACAAAAGATGTTGCATTCATGGTCAATTGTCCATTTCACGAAAGACTGTTTACAACAGAATGGTAAGAGCTTAATTCTAAAAATATATCCTGTACGGACTTGCGTGCATATGCTCTATGATTACATTCCTTTTAATCGTTGTTAAAATGATAGAGAAGGAATACTTTACGGCATGAATTTCGTAGCTATGGACAGCTGTTTGTTCAGTTCATATTACTCCGATAACCTCATTAGAGGTATAAAAAAATGATGAATCGTAACATAAAACTGTAAAATGGATACTCTGGTCTAAATTATAAAAATTAATGTTCAATTACATAAATGGGGCCCCCCGCCATCAAGCTAATTAATGTTGGTGGTCGCGCAGCCGAAAGGTTAATAATTACTCCAATAGGTATATCGCCCAACCTGTATCTGTATAGATCGTGGATTATTTTGTGAAATGTTGACGCATTTGTAACTGTAGACGTTAAGCGTGCTACAGTTTGTGCATTTACGCTTTCCATTCAAATAACGTAGATTACCTTACATCAGAAGTTATTTCCCCTATAACCCCCAACTGTATCACGATGCACGGAGAATAAAAGGATATTAAAGAAGATACTGGTCGGTTTTAAACTGTTGCAACGAAATAACATTAAAAGCAGCCAGTTACAAACAGTGCATGTACACACATATATATGTATAAATATACACACTTACATACATATATAGGTTCGAGCCCACGAGACGACGAACTTTTTATCAACTAAAACATTTCCCTTCGGTTAACATATATGGAAATACATTAGTTCCGAGGTAGAGCGAATTGGATATTAAACGACATTTGTAGCTTAAAGCTTTTATATATATTTATATATATATATATATATATATATATATATATATATATGTATGTGTGTGAGTATGTGTGTGTATGTATATATATATATATATATATATATATATATATATATATATATATATACTGTATATATATATATATATATATATATATATATATATATATATATATATATATATATACTGTATATATATATATATATATATATACTGTATATATATATATATATATATATATATATATATATATATATATATATATATATATATATATATATATATATATATATTGTGTAGGTCCTTGGTCGCTCTTAATGTAGTTTCACCGAAATATTTTAAAAAGGTATGTACCTCCATTCATATCATTAAGTTCGTGTGTGTGTATATATACATATATACAGAATATATATATATATATATATATATATATATATATATATATATATATATATATATATATATATATATATATATATATATATATTTATATACATATATATGTATGTACATACTGTATATATATATATATATATATATATATATATATATATATATATATATATATATATATATATATATATATGTGTGTGTGTGTGTGTGTGTGTGTGTGTCTCTGTGTGTGTTAAATGGCCCTATCCCCAGGTCAAATAGGGCCATCCTTCATTGCTGCATCTCTTTTAAGAACAGAATCAATCATCTTACTTTTCCTAAGACGTCTCTGGTAGCGGTGGCTTAACCTGGGTCAGCAGATTCCTCCCCCCTTGTCGACTTCTCTCAATGAATCTATTCTTAAACAAAGGCCTACTGGAATTAAACACTGATATACAAAACTAGACTTTATTTGGAAATTTAACGAAAGTGATTCAGCAAAAGTTACGATCATGAAATGGAGTGAATGCCACCCCCTATAGATGGAAATCATCGCAAGAGGAAATCCTGATTCACAAATATTAATAATTCTAAACCAGCTGATACTAGTGACTAACACCCTGGTCACCAAATAAAGTAATAAAGTCTTAATTATTTTAGACCACAATAAATGTCATATAGTATGTGAAGAATAAACACCACTTCCAAATATTCGTCCTTTCAGGACGAAACCAGAATTCCTGTTGAAAGAAACCTATCAATATATTAAAACTTGAAATGGTGTTACAAGTTATTCATATCCAAAATAGAAAAATGCACCATGGAAACGGAACAGGAAAATGCATAAGGGAGACATAGTGGGGTTTCACTGCAGTACTACTAGATCTTTCCAAAAACAATGTCTGTAAAGAGATAACTGTTCATGAGTCATGGTACTCACAGTCTATGGCGACAAATGACAGATTTTCCAGTGGTGATTTTCCAACACTTCACCACTAACCAAAACAGACTCAGTCTATACCCCTGTTCATATACCCGTTGCGAGTGCAACACACATACGCACTCACGCAATCATCTCTTCCGGAAATGTGACGACTTCGGGTCAATTTTCGACCACGCTGTCTCCATGGACTTAAATCATGATCAAATAGCTCTCTGTATCCAACTGAGCAAACTCCCCACCTCGACACAACTGCACCTGCGGCGGAAGTGCCGCTGCCAGGCTAGCACATAGTTCTCCACTGCTGTCCAAAGTCGACCAAAACTTAATATATATATATATATATATATATATATATATATATATATATATATATATATATATACATATATATACACATAACTGATTATCAGTTTTATTTCTTGAAGTCATAAAATTCGCAAGAAATTTTAAAACCTGGTCGGTTCACTTTTTTAAAAACAAAATTAGATTTACGCTTATCGTCACACATTTATACCAAATGCATATCGTCAAATTACGCAGAGCACTCAATAACAACCATGTTTTGGAACCGGGCCTAATTCTTTTATAATGGTCACTTGAACCGATAACAAAAATATGCCAAGGGAAGAGAAAGAAACTACCAAAATATTAAAACTGATATTCTTTTAGATTTAAAAATTGCACACTCTTAAACTTCAGTAATGCATGGTTTTCAAAACAAGCTTATATGGATGAAGATTTGCAGATTTTTGATGAATGATTTTTAAAGAGCCCCTTCGTGTCTTTCTCGAAGAAGAAAGAAGTGTGGCATTTATCCAAATCTCCTGTTATGGTTGGATATGAAAATGGTCATAAGGTTTGTTAGTTCAGCGCAGATTGTTCCCCTTTTCAAATGCAAATATTTTTTATTGTTCTGTAAGTCCGAAAAGAAGTTTCCTTAACAGAAATTCCGTAAGCAATGCAAAGTAAGATAACAAATGTAAAATTTCGGATATTCTAGTTAACAAGCATAAGTGCGTGATGTAATATAACGTTATATTAGCTTTAAAGAACACCGTGTTCTGACCGAGAATGCTTGAAAATCTACTTTTTATATTATATGAACTATTAATAGAAAGCTGAATACCCATAGTACTATAGTATAAACTTCAGTATATATGCAGCTTTGCTTCGCAAGGCCAAGGGTGGTGTGTGAAAACTTTTTGAGCAACTCGAGGATGGCCGGGATCCAGCAAAGGCAAAATGTGCTCGTGACTGTAACTTTGACGAAAACCTCGAAGCAAAGGTTGTTCTGGGTGATACCTAGTGCAGTAAAACCCACAGCTAAATGTGAGCTTCCATACAAGCCTCTTCACAAGGTATGAGGATAGGTATAGGTGACCACCCCTAAGTGTCACTTTGAGGCAACGTTTTACAAATTATTGTTTCTGTATGAAGGACTTTTATCAACAGTTATCTAGGTAAATTTTTTTTTATTCTTTTTTATTCAGCCTTGATTCATATGCTCTGAAATTGGAGGCGGTTAGTAATTTCACTAATCGGCAGTTACCTAGTTTTCCCAGAAGAATTAAAAGCAGGATTTTCATTGATATCAGTGGTTCGTGAAGTGGTAGTAATTCTGCTCTCTCTTCCCTTATTCTAGCCACTGAGTTAGCACTTTTTGGGAAGAAGAGTTGACCTATTGCCAGTTCTAGGTGACGTCCATGATGAAATAACCTTTTTTTTATATCTATAATTATTATTTTCTAACGCTCATTTCGTTTACCTACTTATTTCCAGCAAAGGTTTCCGGTTTGGAGGGCAACCTTGGACGGATGTTACTTGTGTTTTTCAGTCTTAATTTACCTCTTAGCATTTTATTTCTGGCTCTTGTCTTTGTCACTGTAGCTTTACTAATGGTCGAGTCCCTCCAGTAAGGGCAGCCACTTAGTTTCACAAGACGAGGGACGATGAATAAGAACATTCGAGTATTTGACTTCCTTATCTACGTCAGTATCCGACTGTTTCCTGGTTGATCGTACCTCCTCTTGAAGTTGGCTTGCTTCTTGAATCTAACTAGTCAGCTTGCAGATTTTTATATTTATGGAAGCGTTTTTTAAATTTGAACTATTGTATAAACCTTTAGTTCAGACATATTCAAATTGCGCGCAACTACGAGTATGTTCATTTTGGGGATTTCGTAGCAGGGGTAGACTCTTCTTCTCTTGATTTGTATGAGTTATTCCAGGTCATCATTTGGCAGTTAAAAAACTAATAACGTATGGTATGAATAATAATGCTGTTCCGAAAATGTCATGAATGGAGCCCTACCAAATAAGATGAAGATAAGGTAATTTTATATTATATGTGTGTGGAGAAATTGTATATGCGTATAAAAGCATGACTTGTTTCGTTTTAGAGAGTTTTTAATGCTAGGATTTGCATTTTACTGGAATTTTATTTTCCGCTGTCAATTTACTTCACGGTAATTCTTCATATTTGCAATAACTCATTGTTGTTCAGTTTGATGACGTCGTCTTGGAGATTGTTTAGTGGACAGAGTTCAGACGAGGATTTACAAATATCGGAACACCTATCACTTGACTCCAGTGAATTAGGTGCCTTTTAGCAGGGGTTTTTGGTATGGGACAACCGCTTTCCCTCACAGGTACTTGGATGGCGCTTGGCAATTCCATTTCTTTTTTCCGTCACCTCCACAGACCACTTACGGGGCATTGACTCCAAACTTAACATATGTTGCTAATTTCGCTAAGAAAATAAAGTTTTTCTTTTTCCTTTTAAATCAGAACATTTTTTTTCTATTTTTATGCTTGCATGTAAGTTCAGAGTTATTTTTTTTTCTTTCGTTTCATCTGAGCACGCCTGAATCAACCATTTATGCAAAATGTCAAGTGTCACTCAGTCTATAGATAATGAAAGAGTCTAATGTCAGTGGACCTGGAGAAAAATTTTCGGCCAGTACTGTAAGCTGTTGACACTGGTTTGCAATTATCTGCCACTGTTCAGGCATTCAAGTCCTGGTGATTTATTGATTATTTTATAAAGCACTTTTCGTGCGGCTTTCACCTTTCTCTGAATTTAATTTTCACTTTTTAAGAGGCGATGCGCATGCGCATGATGCGGAGAAAGAGTGACGGGCATGAACGACAAATCTATTATTCAGGAATCCCTTTCTTTTTTCCTTATTGAATATTTCGCTTATATTTCCCCAAAGTCTGCTTGGCAACAAGTGCAAGATCAAGCAGCCGTTACCATGAAAATTGACCTTTTCAGCTTTTCTCTCAGCTACACCAGAGTGTTTCTAAAACGTATGTACATTTTCAACAAATTTTTTTTTTATAGTCTTATGTATATCCCCTTTTTTTCCTTGTATAATTGAGGAGCACGTAGCACCATACTCGATCTAATATTCTGCGCAACGTTTTAGAGGGAGTTAGTTTTCGAAACTTGGTTTTCTATGTGTTTTGGTGTTCGTGTTTCGTAACTTTTTTGTATTCACTTCTGTATATAATTTGATTTACTACATTGTGCTACGTAACTTCTGTTATGGGACTTGAATACGCAATTTTTGGTTAATAGCTTCGGCGTGCTTTCCCGGACGGTTTATTGCATTCTCCTTCAGAGTTTTTAAATATGTGATACCGAATTGTTTCTGATTTCCGTTTTCCAAGCATGTATGCGTCTGCAACATTAAGTATACCTTAGTTTAACCAGACCACTGAGCTGATTAACAGCTCTCCTAGGGCTGGCCCGAAGGATTAGACTTATTTTACGTGGCTAAGAACCAGTTGGTTACCTAGCAACGGGACCTACAGCTTATCGTGGAATCAGAACCATATTATACCGAGAAATGAATTTCTATCACCAGAAATAAATTCCTCTAATTCTTCATTGGCCGGCCGGAGACTCATGCCATTAACATTAACAGTTCCTGAGTTTTACAAAATTTCTTGTGTCTATGATTTCATTATTTCATTTACTTAGAGCGATTTTTTTTTGTGTGAATAGTCTTAATTTACTGTACAGAAGAGTAATTTTTCAGGACAAATGTATTTTCCTTCACCCATGCCCCATTGAATGCAAACAGGTATGTTTCCTACACAATATTCTTAGCAACAAAATCGAGATGTTATTTCTACGCAGTTCATTTGTCATTGTGAAAGGGCTAAAAACATTTTACTTGTGAAAAACCATGTTGTTGCCGAACGTATCCAAATTTGTAGCCAATGCTCTCTTGTATTTTAGAACGTAAGAATATGGAAACATATTTCACTTGGTTTAAAAATGATAATCACAGAGAGTTAATTAAAATTTTCAGAGAAAGCCGGCAACTTTTTCTGGAGACTAAGTTATAAATAAAATGAAATGAGTAATCTACTACCTCTCTTGCACGCGTGCTGGCGCGGTCATCCCGAATACCAACACATTCTGTCCTGGAAATATCAGATGATGTTCATCATCGTTTTGTTCGAATGATGATATCTAACTTCATCTGGAATTTGTTTTCAGCGTGATGAAACATAAATTACATTCTTTTAATTTTTAGTTTCTTCATACTTAGCCACGGAAAATAAATCTAATCCTTCGGGCCAGCCCTAGGAGAGCTGTTAATCAGCTCAGTGGTCTGGTTAAACTAAGATATACTTAACTTTTTTCATACGAATTTTACCAGTGTATTTTACAAATAATAACTTAACGAGCCAAGTTTTATCATAGCGAAGCATTATACGTCTAGCCATTTATTTATATAAGGACGGTGTTGAAAGTAAGTTAAACGAAGTTAGACCTTCAATAATTATTATTCACAGATACCTGAAAAAGTCAACGGCTCTTCTCTAACTTTAATGGCGTGTTGAATGATCCCTCATAAATGCGTGGGATGTAAGATTACATATTATAACCACCCTTTAGATAGCACAGTTCCGTCAAATATGAATCATTTTTGAAATTCCAGTCTCGCGTTCGATCGCCCACAACTGTTAATGTTGGACGAACCTAAAACCAATTTTCCAGGGTGTAAAACTTGGAAAATTAGTTTACGCTTATGACGTAAATCGTCACAGTTGAAGCTGATCTAAGCTCTTCGTTGGGCGAGTCGGTAGAGTTCGACTCTCCGGCCGGCTAATGAAGAGTTAGAGGAATATATTTCTGGTGATAGAAATTCATTTCTCGCTATAGTGTGGTTCGGATTCCACAATAAGCTGTAGGTCCCGTTGCTAAGTAACCAGTTGGTTTTTAGCCACGTAAAATAAGTCTAACCCTTCGGGCCAGCCCTAGGAGAGCTGTTAATCAGCTCAGTGGTCTGGTAAAACTAAGGTTATACTTAATTTGAAGCTGATCTGTTTTTCAGCTCACAAACAAACGCACAAACGGAATCAAACCCGCTTCTCTAGAGCCACTTGGCCTTGCACTCTCAAGATAGCCCATGCTGTAGCTTGCCGACGCATCATTCTGACTCAGACTCGAGGTACGCTTGCAATGTTCAAAATGACTCAAGCCTTGCGCTAATATTTAACTTTCCCCTCCGTAAGACTTTATGCTTGATGTAAAGAAACTAGGTTAGTAAACAAAAATACTGGAAGTATGATTTATTCAGACAATAAAAAAATGTAACGAATTTATTTCTGAAGAATAGTCCTATTGAATATATTGAATATTATGAGATGTATATAAGCATAGGCGGTTCGTGAAGATGTTACTATGTGGCGTTGTATTCTAGTTAATGTGCAAAGAGCCAATCTAGCTCTCTCTCTCTCTCTCTCTCTCTCTCTCTCTCTCTCTCTCTCTCTCTCTCTCTCTCTCTCTCTCTCTCTCTCTCTCTCTGTTAGCACCCTCAGGGCTGTCTGCATTCCTGGCCCATTGGTCCCAAAGACTATGTATTTGAGGTGTTTAGGGTCGGAATTGAATAGTTTAGGAAATTAAATCACAATATTTTAAGCTGCACGAGTCATTTACGTTCTACCTCACTCAGAAGAGCTCCCTCATGTGACCTTCAAGAAGGCCAAATGTCTCAAATCATTTATCGGAGACCACTGTTAACGTATTTAAACGCACTTCTTCTGGTCAACTGGGTGGAAATAATGAAATCCTTAACATAAAAACCATGTAGAATCTTCTAGTTAAAGAAATAAAATAATCAGTATAAAAAAAAAAACAATAGTGTCCATGAATTGTCCATCGATGTCACCTTGTAACCAGACAGTAGGAAGCGTGAAAATTTCAGGGTCATAATCATTAGGATGAGTTAACTACTGAATTAAGCATTAAAAATTTATGAGAAACGTTTGGATCTTTGGATCGTAGCCAAACCGGGCAATATACTTTAGGGGGAATAGTGCATCCATTAAAGTTAATGTTCACACTAGACAACATAATCTAATTAGGAGTGAATACTAAATGTGTTCTCTTTGTGCGTGTATGAAGAACCATTACATTACTTCAGAATGGTTCATTGCAATTACTTTATTTTTCTTCTGTTCTGTTGGATATGTTAGGTTTTCAGACAGATGAAATAATCTTCTACAAATATATACATCTTGGAAATAGTTTAAGCACTGAAAGTAGCCTTAAATAGGTCCATGAATTGGCGTCCTCAAGGATAACTGGAGGTACCTAAAACTTGAATGCATTTAGCACGCCTGCGGAGCACTTGTTTTGTTTAAGACAACGTAAGGAAATAATTTTCAAAAACGTTAACTGTGATACATTTGCTTTTACAACTTTCTCCAAATATACGTCTAAAGGACTTCTCACTTCTCGTGAGATAGTTTGGTACTTAAGGCAGAGTGTGTGATATTCAGCTTGTAAACTTATAAAACTGATTTCCCTGTCAGGTATTAAATTTCTCCCGTCTATTTTCAACAGTAACTACAACTTTTTTTTATAGGACTTCAAGTGTTCCTTTATTCGAGCGAATGTCGATTAGGGTAAGCTCTGCACCCGTAGTCTTTTGAAAGGTAATAAAAATAAGTATTTGAAAAGAGATATTTTCCATCCACCAGCAAAAAATATTTAATTTATATATATTCACATTACCTATAGCATCAAAGTCATAAGCAAAGCTGTAAAATAATGGCTTCATGGCTTTAATTTCTATTGGGAAAAAATATTTAATTAACCGATGTAATACAATAAAAATTCTGAGGTCAGCGTAATTCATAAAACGATTATCATAACTTTTTATCAGTAAAGGATTAAACAAAATTGTTCTTTTATTTTTTGTATAGTTCACGATCAAAGTCATTGATTAAATGTGTTAAATTCTCTTGTGGCTTCACAGAATCTTTTTGAAAAACGACACAATATGGAGGAATTGTCGACTATAATGATGTTCAGTCAGTTACCATAATCTCCAAATCCCATATAATCCCACAAAGTCATTAAGGTACTCGATGACGGAAGATAGGACATCATACTACTTTTGCTATTCCGAATATGGTCTAGTTTGTCCGATGCATTTGTCGAGTTCACATTGGCTTAGATTTTCTTTTAAAACTGGTGTTTTCCGAATGCTTCTGAAGAAGTGATTATCTAGCAAAATTAACGCCCATGGGAATCAATTTTAGCTTTTCTTTAGATCACTGTTACTACCTCCAGAGAGAGAGAGAGAGAGAGAGAGAGAGAAAGGCCGGGTACAGAATATGGCATGCCTCGCTCAAAAAAGTTTAATGAATTAGACACTAATATACTACTAAGGACGAATAATATTCTAAAGTAAAGAAAACGACTCCGTGTATTATTAGCCAAAAATAAAAAAAGGAAAAAATAATGAATAGCGTAATGTTCAACTTTCATATTAATTACCCTGATAGTTAGATTCCAAATCAAAAGGGTAGAAAATAAAATAGCTCGTAACCAAAACGAAACAAGCAGTTTCAAAGGATTAGCAAAGCATGAATCCGTTAAAAAAAATGCAACTTTCTCAAAAGAGACATAACATAAAAAAAAAAGAAAGCAAATTCATGTCAAATCATCTTTATGTCATTACACTGAATGACAGAATGTTTAGGGCAGAAAAATAGCTCGAGCCTTGTGATTACTGTCAGAAACAATGCTCTCATTTCCTGGAGACGTTAAGCGACAATGACGGTGTTTAATGCTCATTTATCCTCCTGATGATTTTTTACGGCTCCTTGGAGTTTAGCATGAGAAAAGGCCATTAAGACAAAGAGTCGTGTTTATGTAAAGTCGAATGTTAGGCATTCTCGTACTCGCTGAGAACGCAATTGCTATTATCTTCATGAATAATTCAAACTTTTTGCTGAAAAGGCAGCCAGAATACCTAAATTTGTCGTCTTAATCACACAAGTAAACACAAACAATATATATATATATATATATATATATATATATATATATATATATATATATATATATATATATATATATATATATATATATATATATGTATATATGTATATATGTATATATATATATATATATATATATATATATATATATATATATATATATATATATATATATACATATATACATATATATATATATAATGCACAAACGCTCAAACACACATATTATTATTATTCAGAATATGAACCCTATACATAAGGAACAAGCCCACAGGGGCCACTGACTTGAAATTTAAGCTTCCGAAGGATATGGAAGAGGTAAGATGAGAAAGAAGAGATCTCGCTTATTAAAAAAGAAAAAATAAATTAATGAACAGATAAAAATATATTAAAGTGCAAGAGTAATAGCATTATGGTAGTAATGCATTGCATCTTCGCTTGGACTTTTGAAGTTCCAATTGCGCAACATCCTCAGGGAGACTGTTCCACAGTCCAACAGTCTGAGGAATAAAGGACCTCTGGAACTGAAAAGTTCTGCAGCGAGGCTCCACAGTCCAACAGTCTGAGGAATAAAGGACCTCTGGAACTGAGAAGTTCTGCAGCGAGGCTCCACAGTCCAACAGTCTGAGGAATAAAGGACCTCTGGAACTGAAAAGTTCTGCAGCGAGGCTCCACAGTCCAACAGTCTGAGGAATAAAGGACCTCTGGAACTGAGAAGTTCTGCAGCGAGGCTAAACATTTACTGCATATTGGTGCTGCTGTTCAGTAAATCTGGTTGCTCTCGTCAGGAAAGGGGGATCAGGGATCAACTGAGAATGTGAATGATGGCTGTTAAAATAACACCTTCTGAAAAAGTGACAATGGTCCAAGTCATAACTGCTGGCATTAGGAAACAGAAACCTACCACCATGAACCACTCCTAAAAGAGATAAATTTCTGGCAGAAGCAGACATCCACACAGGAGAACAGTCTTCTAGTAAGGGGAGCACAAATGACCAAAAATAAGTTGCATTGATTTTACCAGTTTAAATGTGTGAGGCCTTCCGTACAATACCTAACTTTCGTGTAGCATTTCCTGAGATTTTATTACATGTTTCCTAAAAGTAAGATGTGAGTCCAAAGTTACACCTTGAATAGTTAAAGCTTCAGACTCATTCAACAGAATCCCATCGATCTGGAGGGGAGGATGAGGTGGAAAGTCTGTACGAGAGCTGCTAATCAACAATGTTTTCGTTTTACTGGATTTCAGCCCTATACCCCACCGACTACGCCATTCACTAAACCTCTCCATGTCCCGATTGAGACTAAGGGCAGCTTCATTTCTCGTAAGTGGAGACTTTATAACAGCCACAACTGTATCATCATCGGTATTCTGAACGATTTTGTTTTCCAGGCCAACAACCATACCACTTGTATACACTAAAAATAATAGTGGACCAAGAACACTGCCTTGTGGAACTCCAGACGTATTTCGAACCTTAGTCAAATTAGCGTCAGAAGTGGAAGGAGGCATATAAGTTGATTATTCATAGATGAACGCGTCCGTACCAGTTTCGTATTTTTGCGATGTGGCTCAGTACCAAATTTATCCAGCAGTATCCTTGAGTAGTCAGAGATCACATCTTTACTAATATGAAGATGTTGTAATGCAACGGAAAAGCTATATGCTCTTACCGCTATTTCCTCTTCAGTTACAGAGAATGAAACGCCCATATTCACCAGATGGCTCTATTAAGAGCGTATCTTGCTTAATGAATTCTTGAAATTCAGATGGAGTGAGCTGATATTGTATCTATCAGCATCTTATATTTAGACTTAACAGTCGGATCTTTCTCAGGTTGAACGTAAAAGCGTTAGAACATCTATTTATACATGAACATAATTCGCCTTTTATTTCCTTTTCCCTTTCAGTAATGCTAATGGGATACATTTATTCTTAACTTTTATTCTGTAAATAAACAGTTATATCAATGGAAGCAAAGATGGCGTCATTGAAGTATTTTGGAATTATCAAATGTATGATTATTCACACATAGTTGTAATGTCTGTAGAAATATGGTATTTTTGATAGCAAAATGCGTAATTTTATAATTTTGCTTTTAATTAAGAGTTATATTAAGGGAAACATTTTATCAAAACTTTGCAAAAAAGTTTTGATTTAAAGGTAGTTAATGTAATGAAAGGAGGGTATGTATTCCTCATCCCGCATCCCCTCACATATTCGTGAATCTTATTTGCTTCAAGAGTCCGTGCTGGCCTGTTAGCTTAATGTAAACCTTAAATTGACCTTGAAGTGTACTGAATAGTGAAATGATGCGTGTGGGCAATTCACCTATATCAATCATTTGTAAATTCTCAACACGCGCTGAAGAGCAGGAAAAGGATTAAGAAGACATTCCTTTCAAGCTGGAATCATGGTGTTCATAAATGAATGGACGGTATTCAAAATAAGGGTAAAACTAGTTATTAAGAGATTCCAAAAAAATTTTTTTTTTGTACACAGTATGCCAACATGTATTTGTGTAATTTTTCTGAAAACGGATACTGCATTGTACAAAACCTTATTTCCGTTTTAATTCACCCAATACCACAATGGCCCCGTGGCATATAAGTATAAGAAGCTCTCGCAGGAAAAGGTGACAGGAAAGATCGTAGATCCTGAGCTTTCGTCTTTATTTCAGGACCTCCCGTTTTAGTGTAATTATCATATGTAAATTGAATGATTTAGCTTAATATATTAATTAGTGAGAAGCTTTATAACACAAGCTGGGTTGTCAAGCGACCTACGGTCAGGCGAATTACTAATAACTTGAAAGACACGTACGCACATTAACGCCTGCAAAGTGAACCTTAGAAGAAAAAAGTAAGATAAGATACGATAAAGTAAGAAAAGGAGAACCAAGGAGATTCAAATGGAGTGAAACTTCTGCTCCACCATATCTACTCCATAAGATAGCGCGAATTCCCCGTAGGGCTTAACACTGGAGGCGGTCAGTTAAGGCGATCTATAACGCTATACTCTCTTCCTGTCCCCACCCTAGCGATCTTAGAAAAGTAAACGAACTACGGGATGGGATTTCTGCGAGTGGAGCCGATTCCGATTCATTATATTTACTTCGTACGATGGAGGGAATTTACTGATTAACGCTAGAAGGAGACTGGAAATTGGAGGAGGGGTTCAGTAGAGGCGATGTGCGATGCAATTTTGTCGTGTGGAGGCGATTCTATTCCATTGTATCTACTCTATACCATGACGTGAATTTCCCGTAGGGATTAGCACTGGAGGGTGATAGGAAAACGGAGCGGGGGATCAGTAAAATTGATCTGGATCGCGAATTTCATGGGTTGACGCATTTTTGTTCCATTATATCGACTCGATACAAGGGTGTAAATTTCACGTACATAGAGTAATAATGGTGTGAGGGAAGAAAGGGTCGGTAAATGCGATCTGGAATGCCATACCTTCGAGTGGAGGCGATTCTTCTCCATTACGGCTACTCTATACGAGGACGCGAATTTCACGTAGATATTAACGCTGGAGGGAGGGTGGGTATTGGAAGAGGTTGTCAGTAAAGGCGATGAGGTATGTGATTTCTGCGTTTATCGAGGCAATTCTTCTTTGTGTGTCCTCTACATGATGGCAGGAACTGCCCGTAGAGATTAACACTTGCGGGAACTTGCATATTGGGGAGGGGCTCAGTAAAGGTGCAAGATATATAGAAGGGAGGGCAGTATACCTGGTAAAGGTGTTGATATATGCGATTTTATCGGGTAGAGGCGATTCTGCCACATTTTATATATATATATATATATATATATATATATATATATATATATATATATATGCTCCACTATAAATCCTTTTGTAAATCGAATATTCTTTCCCGCAGAAAATCACAGGCACACCATATGTAGTCAGTATATTTACGAGTACCACTATGTCGCATTTGTGCATTAATAATTTAACTGTTGCCCCACAAATTAATTGAAATTATTCACATAATTATCTTTAAAATAAATCCTTATATTGACGTCACTACAAAATATTTAAATACCAGAATACGTGATGCCAACCACTCGTGAGAAGTACTTTCAAGACGAGAGAAAGCAGGAGAGCATGTAATATCTATGGTCTGGCAATTGTTAGAAAGAGACATTGAGGTAAAGTCACTCAAAAATGTTTTGCAGCGTGTCCCAGAAGTTTTCGTTCACCTAACAATAATTAATTCGTTTTATACATACACGGAAATGTGCTTTTCTTTCGAATTTGGTTATTAATCATACGGTTAGCAACATAAAAAAAGAATGGTGAGTGAAAAATCCGTATTACGAAAAATAATGAAACATTTTTAAAAATTTCGCTCATAATGGTAGGGTAAAAGAGTCAAATGAGACACTATAATTAGTCATCCATGGGAGTAAATTAAGAGACTTTCTTCTTCATGGATAAATGAAGAGAGAAAGAGAGAGAATGAATGATTAAATAAAGAAATTATAATAACGATGAAGAGAGAAATAGAGGAGCTATAATGGACGAATGAGAGAAATAAAAACGTTTAAAGGGAAACGGGAAGTAATTTCTCTGACGCACCAGTCGTGTCCCTGCTTGTTTCATGCGCTTACGACGGAGTTGCCAAATAGCGCCAGATGTCACGAATATAATAAGCTGTCTTCCGAAAAGTTTTGAAGTATGTTGCAAAACATTTTGGAGTGACTAGACCATTTTCATACAGAGAGATGGTTATAAACGTTACACATACCAGTCAGCAAGCTGGAAGTAATTAAAATGTCAAAATTGTTCACCGCCACTGTTAAGTTGATTTGCAAGTTTATACAAAATTTGAGGCGTCCACCGCTAAAACCCGCACTCGCCACAAATTTGAGAAATGCATTTTATCGTGCAGCTGGAATCCCCTTCATTTCCTCTTTCGAATGGTATAAGTGAGTGCATATTTCGATGATGAGGATAAGGTTCAGTCTTGCTTTATATGAACATTGGTTTTCACCCGTAAGTGCCGAGCCATGCAACTTGTCACGATGTTTGGAACTAAACCCAGCACTCACCACTCACCCACACGTCAGCTGACTGCTCCAGCAGGGCTGCCAAGCGCATTCTTTCACAACATAAATACGTAATTTAAAAAAAAAGTTTTCGTCTTATTTACTGTACTATTACAATTGAATTATGTTTTAAAATGAATTAATAATATTTATTTTAATAATAAAATAAAGAAAACCCATCTAATGCGCCTTTTGAAAACTCCGCTAACACGGAGAGAGTGGCAGCCATTGCTCTTTCGTCTTGTAAACAAACATTCGAGTATGGCGGGAGTGCTAAGCAGCTAAGATTACTCGTAATGTTTTTCGTTATTTTGAAGTGATTATCAGTGCCCAGAGTGTGTTTTTTTTCCATAGGCAATGTCTGCTAATGGTCGTGATCAGATAGATAACCCTCAGCCCACAACACCGAGTGATAATAGCCATGGTATCGGCTTTTTCTACCGTAACATGGTTCGATTGTGATCGGTCATTTGGAGTCCTTGCGAAGAATTTCCGACAGCCAGAGATAGAGACTCCAGATTGTTATGGCCGCCTCATGAAAGAAGCCATGTCTGAGGACCGTATCAAGCTGCATCGTATGGACAAGACCCACCTTAAGAACATCAAGATTCTGGAAAGTTATGTAATTAGGAGACCAACCGGTTTGTTTAAGGCGGCCTCCCAAATTGTCCTATCAGTCAAGGAGCATTCTTCATACAGGTTGAAGTATGGCTACAGTTTTGATGACAGTAACTCAGACGACATAGTCCCCTTAGAAAAGGGACGCATTGGACGAGGAAGTGCCCAAAAAGACAGGGTACCTGGACCCCATTGCTGTTGTTCTACCCCAGAAGTACCTGGTAGTTATTGCCTTGCAGCCCGCGAAGATAAAGGATTTGAAGAAATTACTTCGGAGGCTGGTGTAGTGGGGCCAGGGCAGGAACAGCCTGATGAATGTGGCTTTGAGGATGAAAATGATTCCACAACCTTGGGGGATTATGAACCTGTCAGGCGGATCAGGCTCAATTAATCTTCCTACCCTTGCTCCCCCCCCCTCCGGCCCCACATTGGACCCTCTGTTGACGACCACCTGCATTCTCAAGAATAATGGTTAACGGAATTATCTTCAATGTTCTGTTCTTCACTTCGCGGCTGAATGTGAGTGTTAACATTCTTTTGCATGCCATGTTATCATTATCAGTCATACCATCAATCATGTTCTTGGTCATTCCTGGGGTATTAATATAATATAAATAAACAATAATCATGTGCTTTTATAAGGGGCTTATTGAAATGATCTGTACTTTTGTAAACTTTAGCATTAATTTGATCATCAATCATGCGATCAGTCATACTTCACGCAAGCAATTATACCATCAATCATGTTCTTGGTCATTCCTGGGGTATTAATAATACAAATAAACAATAATCATGTGCTTTTATAAGGCTCTTACAGCAATAATCTGTACTTTTGTAAACTTCAGCATTAATTTTGTTCATCAATTTTACAATCAGTCATACAATCAATCAGTCAATCAAATTGTGCACAGTCTAATTTTTTTCATATATAACATCATGTTTCTGGGGTCCTAAACAATCCAAAAATTCAAACCTGAAGAAAATATCTTGAAAAATAAAAGAGTTATGGCCTTTTTAAATTTAAAAATTTAAAGTCCTTTTTTTCTCTATTTTTTAAAGTGTGGTGAGTGCTGGTTTTAGCGCTGGACGCCTCATTTCTTGCTCTTGCAAAGGTAAATGTTTAAGTTTAAGTTTTCCTCGGCAAGGAAAGTTAGGATACAGTTTTTTTTTTAAATCTTCGGACATATATTGGTCAATAATGTGACATCTATCAACTTTAAAGGGGGAGGAGCTTCAGTCTTATTGTGTTTGTGTTTTGCTTGACCTCCTATAACTTTCAATCATATTCTACGGTTCTGAAATCATTGATACTTAAATGCAGCAGTAAGCTTTACAGCATTCGTTCAAGTTGTAATTTGCAGCGGCAGTTCTGAACAAAATGAACATTTTTCGACATAACCTACCAAATAACCTTACACAAATGAGAGAGAGAGAGAGAGAGAGAGAGAGAGAGAGAGAGAGAAGAGAGAGAGAGAGAGAGAGAGAGAGAGAGAGAGAGAGAGAGAGAGAGAGTTGCTGTTGTGTAAGCCTAGGCCTATACGTACTGTAGAGCTACTCATTTCATTATTTTTTTTCTTTTAGAGGTTGAGCGATACTATATTTGTATAGTATGTTTTAGCAATGGAGAGAGAGAGAGAGAGAGAGAGAGAGAGAGAGAGAGAGAGAGAGAGAGAGAGAGAGAGAAACTATGGCAACGCCAAGAAACATCCGGTTACTTGTGTTTTCCCGCCGAAGTGCTCCTCACATCATAGAGAACGCTATTGCGGTTTTAAATAGATTTGGTCAACCTACCTTAGCTGTCACAACATTTACTGCCATTAATTCCAGCTGACTTTTAACACCGTGAAATACAAACATGAATGTGTAAAAATTAAAGAAATTATCATTACCTCGTATGACGATGCAATAATAAGCCCGTTCATAACGGAAGACAAGTAAAGATTGCCATTCTGATAAACAGTACTACACCGAGATATCCACACACTATCTTTTAGATCTCTATGAACGAAGTCATCTGAGAAATT
>JANJGK010000021.1:2265855-2308546 GCA_039081455.1 Macrobrachium rosenbergii | reverse complement strand
ATTTTCATGGTATTACTAGTCAGCAGTAAAGAAAGGTAGTGGAAGTTTATACAGGAAATACAAAGAGTGTTGAAGGATGAATCTGGCTGTGATAACTGTCTTGCTTCATTTCTGGAGCTGTCCAATATATTTATATATATATATATATATATATATATATATATATATATATATATATATATATATATATATATATATATATGCATACACACATATAACAACATTTATGTATATATATATATATCATATATATATATATATATATATATATATATATATATATATAATTATATATGCATACACATGTATCCTTTCTTTCTTTGTTTTAATAGACACAGTGGCCTCTTGTCCTCTCGATTTCCTCACACTTTTATAATTTGCTTATGACAACAAGCCTTAACCTGAGTGGGGGAATGAACGCACAAACTTCCACTTTCCGTGGGAGGATTCGAACCAACGTGCATAGGGTTTCAGCCAGGACGAACTGTAAAGAGGGATAAAAGTCTGTATGGCTACAGGGATGCTTTTAACTGCCAATAATTGTACTACTAACGGGAAAAAAAATAGTCTCCGTAGGAGGTCATTGTCGTCAGTGCACCTCACGTGGTACACTGTAGGCATTACTTGAGGTTCTTTGCAACGTCCCTTCGGCCTCTAGCTGCAACTCCTTTTGTTCCTTTTACTGCACCTCCCTTCATATTTTCTTTCCTCCATCTTTCTTTCCACCCTCTCCTATCAGTTGTTTCACAGTGCAACTGCTTTGAGGTTTTCCTCCTGTTACACATTTCAAACCTTTCTACTCTCAATGTCCCTTTCGACGCTGAATGACCTCATAGGTTCCAGCGCTTTGACCTAAATTCTATATAACATTCCAAAGCAGAGGAGATGGGATGTGTTTATCAGGTAGTGCGATGCAGTGGTTTACAAGGCGGTACTGGGATTAATGGAATCGATGAACACAAGCATGGTAGAATAACGTGTAATGTCAGACGCCCTCTTCAGCATCAAAATTGACCACGATCATACTATTCAGTGAATGCCTTGATGCTTAAAAGATATACTTATGCAAAGCAATATCTCAAAATGAGAGTAGGTGAACCATGCTTGATTACTGTTTTTTTTTTTACTGTAGACACGTCACGAGGTCATTTCAAAATGAAGAAGCGCTTAAAGACTCCAAGTTTTATTGCTTATGCATCTTAGTCTTTGTTAACTAGTACTTAAATGATTGGTTTGTCTTTGACTATTGTAGAATTGTTGCAAGTCGGTTATATTCTTGGCAGTTAGTTCCACGCCAGTAGCTATATGTTAATCAGTGTACGTTTTATGTAAGCTAATTTTCTTTTTATGTGGCTTACCGTACTTGTCTCATTATTTTCCACGCTAAAGAGGGGCGTAATGTTTCACAACGTTCTGTTAAATACATTCTTTTCATCGACCATGTGGATTTTTCCTGTTCAGCAGATTCATACTGAACTTCTGAAAACGAAAGATCTGCTCCATTCTTATGAACAGTCAGAAGCGTCTCCTGAACATACAAACAAAGTTGTAGAGCATACAAAGAGATTCAATATATTATATTGATTATTATAGATGCATACTAGGAGATTAATTGCACTTTATTACTCAAAACATGAACACTACTAAAATTCTGGTCTTAGAAGGACCTTACAGAACTCCTTATCACTTATTTGCCTACCAATTAGAAACTCTTCCGTAAAAAAAAACATTGCTGTGCATTACGAAAAAGGCTTATTGTGAAGACACTTTGGTCTCCGCCTCTCCTTTTCTTTTATTTATTAGGAATTCTTAATATTCTTAGTATCTGATGTTACAGTCTTTAACACACACGCACACACACACACACACACACACACACACACACACACACATATATATATATATATATATATATATATGCGTGTGTGTGTGTGTGTGTCTGTATGTTTGTGTGTGTGTCTGTGTGTGGGCGGGGGTGGGGGGGGGGAGGGAGGGGGTGGAGACAGAGATGTTTCCTCTACGTCAGATACGTGGTCGAGAAACAAAGACAGCATCAAGTATCCTGGAATCGTATTTTTCTTCTTTGCTCTCAGCTGTAGTGCAGAACATGTATTCGAACACTTCTACAATCCTGTTACCGAGGAAGACTGAATAATTACGTGTATCGTTCTTGTTGACATGGGCAGTTGGAGCTTTATTCCTGGTTATTCAATAGCAGACAATTTGAGTTAACTTGAATGTAAACAGGCTTGGCTTATAATTGAGTTTGGTCTATTGAACTTTACCTTCGATGCCTTTGGTTCTAATTAGCTTTCAGACAGTTGAATAGTCGTGTCAAAGTTTAGCTGCTGCTAGGATTTACAAGCATATGCTCTTGGGGTTTGCTATCTCCGAAGATCACAGTTTACATGATCAATTCACATAATATTATGAAATACTGGAAAAGGGTTAATTTCCACACGAGGAGGCAGATTTCATTAGAAAGCTGAATAGTTTTACATAACCACACTATACTAAAATACAAACTGCAGACACAAAAGGCAAATGTTGAATATAATTTGTGTTATATTTAAAGCTGCATAATGATATTTCACTTAAATGTGCTCAAGAAATAGTATAGTCTTCCAGTTAGGCTATGCATAGTTGATGTTTACATTTTTTGCCATTAAATATTATGGGTACATTAGTTAGTGATTCATGACTTGAAGCTTTTAAGAAAATTACTATCGTTGGTTATTATAATTTTTACCCACATTTAAAGTTTTAATAAAAACTCAACATGTGGTATTTTAGCAAGAAAATACAAAGAGAGAGAGAGAGAGAGAGAGAGAGAGAGAGAGAGAGAGAGAGAGAGAGGAGAGAGAGAGAGAGAGAGAGAGAGAGAGAGAGATAACGAAGTTTGCCAGACAATTCTTCGGAAAATGGAATACGTGTTACCCTTTTTTCAGTCAACTTACCATGAGAAAATTATACATTTATTCGTTGCTATTCATTATTTATACTGTTGACAGATTGAGAATACGCAGATTACTTTTTTTAATCAGCAAGAGACTACAAGATATACAAAGCTTACTTAACGGAACGCATCATATATCCAGAGAGGTGAGACCCCAAGATACTTCTCAGAATAACAAAAATAATACCGGATATAGTTTGACATTTTCAAATATTTAAGGGCAGTGATATCAATGTAAGTTTTCTTGAATTGAAACTTATTGGAAGACCAGAAAGGGTAGCCTGAATCAAACACTTGGCAAAATAAATAAGATTCTGAAATCAAATAGAGTGAAAATGCATGTGAAAATAAGATTTCTTTTTATTAGTCTCTAATTTTATCTTTTTGTGTTTTTCCTCTATAAAGGTTGAAAACAGCTTAATGTGTTGAAGCCAAAAGGTCCGTATAGAATAAACTGTTGTCTATAGCGCATGTTTGGATGTTCCTGATATATATATATATATATATATATATATATATATATATATATATATATATATATATGTATGTATATATATATATATATATATATATATATATAAAGAATTATATAAGATAAGTTAATTTAACTTGAACATGATCTGAACTTGAGCCTTTTGATAAGAGCAGATTTTGGCTTTGCTTTAACATATTTTTGTCGAAATCGCCTGTTGAACATAGAAAATGTTCCCTCTTCACCAGTGTCTAATTGTCAAGTTTTAACAGGCATTTACGATAGTTCTGTTATTAGTTCCCAAATGCTTTTCTTTACGTGCACATTTATATGAGAGATGTAAGGTAATTTTGACTCTGCTGTACATAATCCAGTGGAATTCAGGTCCTGTACATAAAGTTATATAATCCAAACCCTCTCCCCCTTGATAGGTAAATGGTGAGATTGTACATAGTGATATCTATGATAGCTCTATCATTATTTCATCTGCACATTTTAAGTTCTCTCAAATTCCTGTAGGAGGGTAGTGCCGTCAGTGTACTTGACGCGGTGCACTGTAAGCATTACATAAGCTTCTCTGCAGTGCCCCTTCGGCACCCAGCTGTAACCGCTTTTATTCATTTTACTGAACCCCCGTTCATGTTCGCCTTCTTCCACGTTACTGTCCACTCTTTCTTAACAATTATTTCCAACGCTGAATGACCGTATAAGTCCCAGCGCTTGGCCTTTGTTCTAAATTTTATATGACAATTCCAAGTTCTCTAAAATATCAAGACAAAAGTATCCTATCTTGTCCATAAATATAACTTATGTTTACTGTTTTTGATTCAGTGAAGCTACTTACGTATCCCCTGCCCACAACACTCTTGAAAACTTCCCTCCCGACTAAACTCAGTTGATTGTGATTAGGTATCCATTAATTCTAACATTTCAGGAACCTCCAGTTCTTAAAAAAAGGGGTTCTGGGATTAAGGTTTGAAAGCAAACTACTGTAGTTAACGAGTTTTGTCTTTTGCTGTTATGAAGATATAAGGAAATTTTTGATAAGTTATTATCTTTAGTATTTCAAGCTAGTATTCTGAGCTTGCCACTTTTATTAACAGGTTATATTTTAGGGTTCAGTAGAATATCCAAATGTTTCTGTGGCATAGATAATCAGTGAGACGAAAGATCATAATTATATTGAACAAAGCGCTAAAACCTTATATAAAATCTAGTTGACTGCGTTCACTGAGTAAGAAAAACAGGTGTAAGTTAGACCTAGGTTATTTATATATATATATATATATATATATATATATATATATATATATATATATATATATATATATATATATATATATATATATATATATATATATATTAGATATAGCAAGGCAGTCTCTCTCTCTCTCTCTCTCTCTCTCTCTCTCTCTCTCTCTCTCTCTCTCTCTCTCTCTCTCTCTCTCTCTCTCTCTCTCTCTCTTTGCCACTGTATGCGTGAGTTTATGTAAATAAAGGCACTCTACACATCAAAGGAAATTCAAGAGGTTCTCTCTACTTCACAAAAGGTGAGGTTGAAAATAAAAACATCACGAAAAACAGCGCTGAATTATGTAGGCTTCGTTTTAGCCAAAGATTCTGTTTACTGCCGCAACAATCGATTCACCTCGAAGCTAGGTTTGAATATTAATAATGATAATAATAATATCAGGTACAGATGTGAAAGAATGCACTTCTTGTTGGCAGAGAGGAACCGGGTGTTTACAAGTAACTCAGTAGTTCAGTGGTTTTACAAGCTGAATATCTGAATTTCTGGTAGGTTGTATGTCTATACGCGGGAAAAATCTCATAGGTATAATTCATCAGCACACCAAAATACAATCATTGCACCTATTCCCGTATTTCATATTTAGAATTGTAATCGTACTAATCACATGCGTGGGTTTATTTATGCGTAGATCATTCGTAAACGAAGCATCCCTACCGTTATTACCCTAACTGATTGGATATTAAGCTTAGCTTATATAACACTGGATTTTTTGCCGAGTAATAGTTACATATATTGGGACGCAAATGGCCGGGAAGCAGAAATGCCGTAGGCAAATGCCCTGGGAAGCCGATGACCCGGACGCATTTGATCAGGATAGTGTTGTTCAGGACGCAAATACCCTGGAACCCAATATTGCTCCTTTTCCAGAGGAAGAGGGAGAGATATCGTGTCTCCATCCTCAGTCTAGTTAGGCGACATACATTCTAATAAATGTGGGGTAACGTAAGTTTCAGAGTGCTGGGAAGCAACATTTGTGAAACAGAAATAGAGGGAAAGGGTGGAAAATGAACAGCTGCTACCTTAGAAACGGATGTGATTAATATGGATAATAGTGATGAAGTAATCTATTGGCTATATAGCATGGATGAACATGAAGGAAGAGTACGGGAAAGAAATGAACAGCTGGAACATATTTTACTCTGAAACTTTTTTGAGGAATGGATTGAACTGAGAAAATAAGAATCAGATTAATCGAATGAGAGGATGCTTGGATTGACCGTTTTTTTTTAATCAACCAAATGTATTGAAGATTTATTAATGAACAGGAAACTTCCTGTGTGGGTTCCCCCTCGATGTGCGACCACCTTGACGTGGTGAGGGGGCTCTTGAACCCCAGGAATTTGTTCCCGGGTTTGAGTCCAAGAGTTGACATATTTGTTTGGATTAGTGTTTGTGGAATTTTCTACTTTTGCTAAAATTTATTGGACCTGTTAAATAGGAAGAGATTGGGTTTATATCCGAAGCTAAATAGTGGGAACTGTGGTAGGACCATCAACTGCCCGATATGTTCGGACCTTAGAGTTATCACATTGATAGCTGAAAGATGGAACCAAAAAGAAGCAAATATCTTGACCCAACCTTGACTCACTTCGACTCCCTCTTTGGGAGTGGAAGTTGGTCAAGATTTCTGACCTTAGAAACAGAGAAGAAAATATCAGCATTGAAATTAGAACACTTCCGGTTGAATCTATTGAAATGTCATTCAGATAAAGAAAAGATCAGATGTGGTTGATAGAAACCACAACAAAAAATCAATCAATCATGTTTTATAAAAATAAAAAAGTGGAAGAAAGACGAAGAAATAGATTTGAAAGTCAGAAACCATAGTATACCAATTGGCCAAACAGCAAAATTTTTGGGATTAGTATTCGATACTCACTTGAACTGGAAAGCCCACATAACATATGTAAAGTCAAAATGTAAACGAGTATCAAATCTGATTGAAAAACTGTCGAACAACACTTGGGGAGCGATAGACATACCCTTACGTACAGTATAAAGCAACAGTTCTGCCTATCATTGATTATGGAAGCGAAGTACATGGCTCGGCATCGGATGCAGCGCTGAAAATGTTAGACCCTGTCCACAATGAAGGCCTTAGAATATGCTCAGGAGCCTTTAGATCATCACCAAAATCATCTTGACAAGTTGAATGTGGTGAACTACCTCTGTCTCTCCATAGAGGGCTAGTAACAATGAAAAGTGTTCTAAGAATTCAGACGAGTGATTCCCCAACAAAAAATTATATGAATTAAGAGATGTATTTATAAATAACCATCCTCCACCTTTCCCCATTAGAGCTAGAAGATTGTTTGAGTCGCTGAATATGGATATAGGCTACAAGTGCCTTTAATAGTAAAGTCACCTCCTCCCTGGACAATGAATAAAATGAGAATTTGTACACACCTGAAATATTTATCAGGAATTTCTGTTTCCTGTTCTGGCGAACTGAGGAAAAAAAATGCAAAGATAACAAAAAGTAACAAGGTTGTTCAAAGATCACAAACCTCCGCGAATGCTGAGAAGCCTGGCACCCCACAAAGGAGTCGTTTCCCTTGAGACATAGGCCTATGCCATTTCTCTCAAAATCTATTTACAACCTACCAATGACAAAGCGAGCATTAGTTTTCATTGCTAAAAGTGTTGTACTAGCGGGAGGGGTTTAAGCTTCTTGAGTTTTGAACATTTCAGGAAAGGATAAGCAATCTAACCCGCAAAAGGCCCATTGTCCCCTCAAGTTAAACTATTAGAATGTAACTGCTTCTTAGCAATCACTAGGCATGCCTGTTGGTAGAATTTCTGTAAAAATCTAGGCATAACCGTTGGTAGGAATTCCGTAAAAATCTAGGCGTACCTGATGGTAGAATTTCCGTAAAAATCTAGGCATACCTGTGGGTAGAATTTCCATAAAAATCTAGGCATACCTGTTGGTAGAATTTCCGTAAAAATCTAGGCATACCTGTCTGGTAGAATTTCCGTAAAAATCTGGGCATACCTGTTGGTAGAATTTCCGTAGAAATCTAGACATACCTATCGGTAGAATTTCCGTAAAAATCTAGGCATACCTGATGGTAGAATATCCGTAAAAATCTACGCGTACCTGTTGGTAGAATTTCCGTAGAAATCTAGACATACCTATCGGTAGAATTTCCGTAGAAATCTAGACATACCTACCGGTAGAATTTCTGTAAAAAACCAGGCATACCTGCCGGTAGAATTTCTGTAAAAATCTAGGCATACCTGTTGGTAGAATTTCCGTAAAAATCTAGGCATACCTGTTGATAGAACTTCCGTAAAAATCTGGGCATACCTGTTGGTAGAACTTCCGTAAAAAATCTAGGCATAGTTGATAGAATTTCCGTAAAAATCCACATCAAAATTTAATGTAATCCTGCAGATAAACTGATAGACGCACAAACATGACCTCCTTGTTGGAAGTAATAACATAAGAGACTTGCGTGTTCAAGGGTAGAGCTGAAGTTTTTTTTTTTTTTTTTTACTTCTAATAACATTATATCAACGGCTCGATATCTACAGTAGGAGTAGTGCTTTTCTTTCCTGCAACTCAGTTAGGATCCTCTCCTCTCAAATTTCTCATTGCCTAGTTACAAAACCGGTTATCGTACACGTTCGAATTTTATTCGCATTGTCATTGATTGTAGTCGCTATCTATGAGACAGCAAGAGTTTTAGTCATGGAAATTTGTAGGTGGTACATAATATATTTTCGAGTTGGACAATGATTGACAATGTTATACGGAAATGTCATTTACAGATAAGAAGGTAATGTTCATTTGCCCTTCATCCCTTTTCTCCCAAATCTCTTCTTGACTATTATGCATCTTACACATTTTGTAGCTTCATATGTAAGCACTTAATAAATACTTAGAACTTTTTATTTTCTTGGTTTTTAAGCAGGGCTAACCAATCCTCTTCACCCAGATTTTAGGAACACGACCATTCGTCCCTTCTTGGCCGGTTCGAGTATCGAACACTGGTTCCTCCAAAGTTAGAAACATCCGTATTTATTTTACTGGAGGCTTTGTTCCCATTAGCCTTAAATGTATAGCGGCAGTAGCTGATAGAGAAAGAGAAAGAGAGGGAAGACAGGCAGACTGACAGCAAGAAAGAGCACAAGAAGCTCCCTGAGAAGGAGACGACGGAGGTGACAGCCTTACTAAAAAGTTAGGTTTAACATCTGTAAACAATTAGTGACATTCACTTTTATTTTATCTGTAATGCATGGCGTTATATGCAAAAACTTTATTACGGCGACGTATTTCTAGCTTGTTTTTTAAGATAGCAAGTGATGAATAATAGATTTTATGCATTGATGTTTACTTATAGTTTTAAAATATTAAAGAAGGCATAACCATCAGTCATAGATTTGTAGTAAAGGCTAAAATGCTACCTACCGCATTTACATTTATTCATCGTATTAGTACAGTGATCATTTTAACATGCATTCATATTTAAAAAAAATGTTTCTCTTGTCATTTTGGCCGGAAAGATCCTCGTGTATTTGATAGTATTATTCAAATTAAAAATGTTCTATTTCCATATAGTAGAAGAATCATTTCCTTAACCTTGGAACAAAAGTTTCTGGCAAACATATCCAAAACGTTTTGGGCTTCTAAAAGGGAAGATATTTCATAATAATTGCAAACGATGTTTATTATTTTGGAACCTTTCCTTACCTGAGTTGTTGATTACACCATCATTATCAGCATCGTCCTCAACGCTGAGCGATGCAAAGGGCCTCTGTGAAATTTCGCCACTCGTCTATCACTTCAGCAAATCTCGACTCATTTCCAGTCTCTGATCTTATGGTGCCCATCATCCGGTGCCCAGAAGGGACCATCTGACATTCTCACTTAATATTCTCATGTGCTTATGGACCTTTTTCATTTCTGGTCATTTGAATCATGATATTCTTTATGTTTATTCCTAAATCGACAGAATATTTTACATTTTAAATCTTTTTTCTAGAAGCGATATGTAGATGATACTACTATAATTTTTTAACATGAACACTAGGCTAGTTTTTCTCCATTATCTAAACAACAAACACGAAAATATAAAATTTACTTTACATAGGGAGGTGAATAATGAGATGCCATTTTTAGATATTTTCATTTACAAATCCGAGAATTCATTCTCTGCTCACAGGAAACCATCTTTTTCAGTATTAGATTTGAGTTTTTTTCGTTCATTATCCAATCTTTTTCAAATTAAATACTTTTATCTACAGGTCTTATAATTTATGCTCTAATTTCACTTTGTTTCATGAAGAGATGGAATTCTGAAAAATGTCTACAGCCCTAAAGATCCAATGATCACAGTTGCTAAAGTAGATTTTTTATTGCAAATTGCCTTACATTGGTAAATCAATTAAGCAACTTGAGAGGGAACTGTAATACTATTTTGATAGATTCTATACACAGATTACTTTTAAATTAATTTCTAATAACGATTTTACAATAAAAAGCCTACTACCACAAAGACAGACTGCCTGATTCATTGCGGTTTTGGTAATTTTTACTATCATACTTGCTCCAACTATCAAGTGGGATAGGCCTATTTGGGTAGTTTCATTAAGATACTGCCAACATGCGGGGATCATTGACAGGAGACTTAGCAGTAGATGCAACCAGGCAAGACTAAGTATAAGGATTTTATAATTGCAGATTCGTGTTCAGAACTGTCTGATTTAAGGATTTTAGAATTTATGTGTAATCACAGACTCAAGCCACAACTCAGCCAAAATCACTCTTCTTTTCTGTTATCCATAATCTTCTGATTTTCTAGCCGTTCTCGCTCCCCAGTCATCAGGCTAATTTATGTATTGAGCAATTTTTTGTTTTTGTCTTTGTTCTTTTTTTTATGTTTCGTAGTCCTACGTTTTATTTTATGTCTGTGAAGTTTTATTTCTGTTATCATAAATTTTGTTTTATTAGTATAAGCCATTATGGTTTCCTTCTGAGAAGTGTGATTTTATTGATGACAACGTAGTCTATAAAAAAAGGGATATTTATTCTCGAGTGCAAACTTCCTTGTATATATATATATATATATATATATATATATATATATATATATATATATATATATATATATATATATATATATATATATATATATATATATATATATACATATACATATACATACACACATTTATAGGTGTACATATTTGAAACAAGGATCCACCAAGGAAAGTGATTTAGTTACAAGGGATACGGCGAATTCACCATTTCGAAAGGGAAGTTGCACGCGATGTGATTTTTATCTTGAATGGAAGACACAGAAGGCTTACCTCAGCTCCATAGTTTATAAAGGGGAGTTGCTTCTTTTTCTTGGCCTGTCAGAGAGACCACAAAAAATTATTCGTTCAGAAGGAGGAGAAGAAGAGAAACCTCTGCGGTGAGGAGTGGACAGGAAAATTAATAAAGGAGTGGAAATACTACTTACTTTGTTATATTTTGATTTTATGATTAATCGATCAATAGTCCTCTAAAATTAAAATATAAAGTGGTACAAATTAGTCAATTGCGCAAAAAAAAAATCTAATACAGTAGCCGAAATATTATTAAGATGTATTTTTTTATCAGTAACTTTTAAGGATGTATGAAGAACGTACCTCGAATACAAAATTCAGTTCTCAAAAAAGAAAGAAAAGTGGATTTGTCTTGGTACCTACTGTGACGTGTTGTGGATGACATATCATCTTTCTTTGTATTTAAATATTTTCGTTAACAACATTTCAATCTCCACTACCCACCACGCCTTAAAACCTATTCCCAAGCTCCTAAACCCCCCGCCCCCAAAGCTTATAGAATATTTAAATCCGATTCGAAGATCCCCAGGGCATAACTGTTATTGTTTTCTGAGATTACTGAGATATGCAGTACTTCTAATTGTACATTTTAGTTATTGCTTTATTGTAATCATTTTCCAATGTTTATTAAGATATCTGTTATATAGCAAATAGATTTTCTTTCTAGTGCTCTTAGGCTAGATCCCTATATCTTACCCAGTTATTTTCCTTCTGTCTCCCAGGTTTCAAATATATATATATATATATATATATATATATATATATATATATATATATATATATATATATATATATATATATATATATATATATATAGTGTACTGTACATGTTTCTTTCCCAGTCTTATGGCTGAAATGACTAGGACCTATGGGTGCTTGCTAGTTACAGAAAAATCACCAGTCAATTTTAAATTTGATAAATTTGTGAAGGACATTAACATCATTGTCATCCTTTCCCTAGACTATGTTTTCTTAAGCCTCCTATATATGGTTCATATATTTAGAAATAGAAGTAAAAATGTTGGCAAAGCTACTCCCGTTGAAAACTTAAATGTAAAGTATACGAGAATAAGAAAGCGAAATTTAGAACATTCTTCTGTCTCTGTTATTAGGCTGAGAAAAGGCATAATAACTAATTTACGTAAGTATAATTTAGCAAAAACGGAATCTATGTTTACAAATGACATGAAGAATGGCAATATTCGCATATTAGTTACAGGAGGGAAATCAATTTAACATAAAAACAAATAGATAAGCATTTATATCCAATATGGCAGTTAGCATTGCTGTCATTAACTGGTAACTGACCACTGAAGAGAAGAAAGAGAGGGAGATTAATCTAAATAAAAGATCCAAAACAACTGGATGTATGTGAAATGTGTGGTGAACAGTTAAATAGTTATAGTTAAATTAGAATGGGTATGAACGTAGCAAATTCAGACGCTGCCACTTTTCGCAGATTAGATTCATAAAATCTTGACCTAAGTTGGGATATCGAGTTGACGTGTCAGACACGTTGACATAATTTTATCAAGGCCAGAACAACTGAAATTTTGATAATAAGCAAAAATTTCAATAAATAAAGAAATTTAAATCATACACTAAACAGTGTTGATCACACGATGGTCTATTTTCTAATAATCTGAAATGCATTATTTAAATAAATAAAAATAAATGATACAATAAGTTTAAAAATTATGTTCTTGACTCCTTGAGCGATGGTAGATTGCAGATTAAGCCGGCTTTGTCCTGGAATGGTCTTTTGCCTCTGTACAACCCGTGAATAGGATAAGTAGGACATTATGACCGCATTAAAGAACGCGGAGCTGCGGGAAAGGATTAACTTGAGCCGGATTATAAATCAGGAAAAACTCTGGTAACGTAGCTAATAACAGCCGTGTTCGCAATCCTTTTGGTTTGACTACAGAATATTTTCATTTTGTTTCACATTACTATTTTATATTACTATTAACAGCATTTTGAGGTTTTGGTATTAGCAACTATGGTCTTGCTGATGAGTCTTCTGTAATAGGTGAGAGTGGTTGTTTTGTGAGCACCAGTCCTGATCTAATGTTCCTCCTCATGTATTCATAAAATCATAAATTCGGTGTTACAGACAACGGTTACAACTACCAGTATGCCTTGCATTAAATTCAGGTACAGTAAGCTCAGAAAAAAATTATCCTCCTGACGGAGTTCCTTTCTTACCCGGGTAAAAGGTGATTAGGAAATTATCAGTAGAAGCTTGCGAACGTTTTGATTTCTAGATGTGCATCTTCATATCTTGTCCTCTCTTTTCCTTCTTGAATTACTGAAATAAAAAAATGTTAAACAGCCATGAACACACAGTGAACATGCTGCTCCTAGTTTCGACGAGAGGTTTGTTTCCGCCAATGCACATTTCCATGGCAGTTACTGAATTTTATGTCCTTACCCATCCCTATTCAAAATACTGCTCTTCTTAGGATTATTAACTTTTTGCTGCATTATGATAGGGTTCGACGCAAAGAGATTAATCGATGATCCAGCCCTTGTAATGCATATAAAACCTCAGTTTTTATTGTATGAAATGCGCGTTTCATATTTTCTTCAGGTGGTATCCTGATAAATTGTTTCTAATAAGCAAAGTATTTAGGCGGCCATAGAGCGCATGTGGAGGTGAATTAGGCTAAATGTCACCTGTCACCAAAAGTCAGTCACCCAGCACGCCCATTAGGCAATACTTTAAATACCCTTTCACACGGATCCTAGTGGTCCATCTCTCACCTAATTCCATTTTCGTTTTACTGTGCATACGCTTAAAAATATATGTAGTAATCCTTTTAGATGAATGTGCCATTCTTAGCTTTTTATTATTAGGTTAAGTATAGCTTAGTTTTACCAGACCACTGAGGAGCTGATTAACAGCTCTCCTAGGGCTGGCCCGAAGGATTAGACTTATTTTACGTGGCTAAGAACCAATTGGTTAATTAGCAACGGAACCTACAGCTTATTGTGGAATCCGAACCACATTATAGCGAGAAATGAATTTCTATCACCAGAAATAAATTCCTCTAACTCTTCATCAGCCGGCCGGGGAATCGAACTCCGGCCCAGCGAGTGCCAGTCCGCAGCTCTACCGGCTCACCCAACGAAGAGCTTTTATTATTAGGTAAAAAATAATCTCCTGTACTGTCTTCTCGAAGGTAGAGCTCTTAAAAATTCGTGATAACTCATCTAATATAAGAAGAAGTCTCAAATTATTTACATCCAGTCTTCAACAATCTAGAAAGAGTTCAGGTAGGATTCTGAGGTAAGACCCTTCGGCCTGTTTTGCATTTGGTAGTCCCTTTGAAACAGCAAAATCCTTACACTGGGCTTCTTTCAGTGGAAAAAGGAAGGAACGGTTGAGTCTCTATACCCTCATCTAAATTCCAAGATTCTGGGACCTATATATCTGATTTCTTTGTTGGTGATACACTCGCCATCATATAGGTTCTTGGATTGTTCAACTCGGGAACTTAAATCAAGAGTAAGGTCTATTGAAAATTTTGCTTTCGTCCAGTCACAGCTAAAACGGGGAAGGCTTTAAACGCCCCTTTTTTTTTTTTTTTACCAGGGGTTCTATAAATATGTATGTACCTCTCTCTCTCTCTCTCTCTCTCTCTCTCTCTCTCTCTCTCTCTCTCTCTCTCTCTCTCTCTCTCTGTATGTATATATAATATATATATATATATATATATATATATATATATATATATATATATATATATATATATGTATATATATATATATATATATATATATATATATATATATATATATATATATGTGTGTGTGTGTGTGTGTGTGTGTATGTGTTTATCTATATGTATATGTGTGTACGTGTATATGTATATGTATATATATATATATATATATATATATATATATATATATATATATATATATATATAATCCAAAAAAGCTCCTTACACTTTTTTTTCAGAATCAATATTTGCTATAAAATAATCACGCGAAGGTAATGTAAACCCGGATTGGTAGTAGTCGCCCTGCCTTTTCAAGCATATCCGTGCTTTGAGTGCATGCATGTGCGAGCGTCAGTACATCCACTTAAACACGCGAGGGAGGGGAGAGGAACAGCTGCACGCACAGATCCCATTAAAGTTCACATACTCACACAAACGGCAAGTCGGCCTCACATACTCATACAACGGGTTACAAATATGCGTGACTGAACTTCAAAGGTGATGCGGGGGGAGAGGGGGCGCGGGGGGGCGGTCACTTTTTAGGGGGATGGTTAGACAGTCAGGGACTGCAAAAACGAGGACGTATTCAGCGCTTGTGGGACTCTTATGTGGGTCTGATAGTGAATATGTGACTACGTATTGGCATAAAGATCGACACTTCAAGCATGCAAGCACGCCATATCCTCGTCCTAGTTTTCTTGCGAAGCTGTTTGTCCATGAATTATGGGTCACTGATTTTGATTTAGCACTCCTAGTCACTTCTCTGAGCATAAACTGGAACTGTATGAAAACATTTCATGTTATGTTTCTTCTTAGAATCATCTTCTTCTTTTAACGTGCTTTTTCCCATTTTTTGTATGGGGTAAGCACGATGCCTTCTTTTTAAGGACTTTGATTTGGCTTGGAGGTAGACCGTAGTCTCGATCGGCTGCCCTGCCTGACATCGCTTAGACCCCGGTAGCGCATGTACATGTATCGTACCAAATCACCAGCTCCCTTTCTCCCAGCAGCGAGGAGAGTCGAGCGGTTAGGTCGACAGTTCATATTAACATGATTATTTCTAATCGCGAAATGACCACATAATAGTAAAGCTATGCAACGATTTCTTGCTGTCGTTCTCATTTACTCGGCATGAACTCGTACAGGAAATTCAGTCCAAGATTTATGCATCTGAAAATCGCCGACAAGAATCTTACGAATGGTGATATTTCATGCTTTCGGTAACACCCAGTGAATTTTACATTGTCCACGACTGTGGTTTGAGGGAATTAGTTATCTATCTATCACCTGGATTCCTAACCTCTCTCTCTCTCTCTCTCTCTCTCTCTCTCTCTCTCTCTCTCTCTCTCTCTCTCTCTCTCTCTCTCTCTCTCTGCATATGCCCTGTAGAGGATACGTGAATTGAATGTGTCATATGACACAGTTACGTAAGGAATTAAAAGACAAGTGAAAATATGTGATAAATGTGGACCTACAGAAAGCCTATAATGGAATGGGTAGAGGGACAGTGTGGAGAGTGCTGATTATACCCGATATAAAAGATAAGTTCTGAGAGTGATTAAAGTTTTTGTGAAGGAGGCCAGGTATATGTGGGAATAAGTAAAGTGATGGTGAGTGGTTTGGAGTAAAAGTGGTTCTGAGACAAGAAGAGTTATATCTCAGGTTACCTTGAATGTCCGCTAAGTAAAAGAGATGTTAACATAGAAAAAAGAAAGAAGTCGTGAGCTTTGTTTTCTATAGTTAGGTATCTTCAACACCATGAATGGGAAGAAAACGTTGGAATGATGAGCCAACACTTCTTTGCAAAGTGAAGCGAGGGTGTTGGATGCGAATAAAGGAAGAGATGTTGAAACCGTGAGATAAACTGTATGAATAGTATGTGTAGTGTAGGAAGAGGTGAAATGGATAAATATGAGAAGAGACCTAGAAGTGGAAAAAAGGCTAGTAAATGTGAATGGGCGGATCAGAGCTTTTTAGATTGCTTTGATCAAATGGGAACAAAGGTGGAAAACTAGTTGGAGAAACGAGTGTCTAATTTAGACGTGGTAAAAGGGAGGAGGAGAGGAAGGACTAATAACTGTAGAATGCGATAGATGAAATAAAAGCGTTATGGGAATGAATAGGACCTTGATATTAAGCAGAGAGAGAGAGAGAGAGAGAGAGAGAGTGCCTGCAGGGTAGACGTGGCTGGCACAGCATGTATAGATTTTAAATACTGCACGAGTAGAAGTACAGTATTGTGACCAAGGCCTTATCCATGATTCAGTATTTTAATATATGAATGTGGAATTGATTAGTATGTGGTTTTTTCCATTGTATCAACTCCTGTTGGGAGACAGCTTCAGGCAACGGCACAGTCATCCACTGCAAACAATTGTCGATCGTTTGTATGTTCCTCTGTGACGAGTACATGTAACATAAATTTCTGCTAAAATGTACCTGTCCTCGTGAAGATGTCCTAAGAAAAGGAATAAAGCCAAGATACTTGGTTTTGTGTTAATTTTTCATTGTAGTATTGAGTGCACGCACACACACACTCAGACTTGCTCGCGCGCACACATGCAAATATGATATATATATATATATATATATATATATATATATATATATATATATATATATATATATATATATATACATATATATGTATATATCATATATGCACATATATATATATCGCATATGCAAGCAAATTATATATACATATATATATATGCATATATACATACATACATACATATATATATATATATGCACACACACACATATACATATATATATATATATATATATATATATATATATATATATATATATATATATATATATATATATACGAGGTGTGTCCCAAAATAAATGAAACTAATTTTTCAATCCTTGGTGGGCGTGGTTGGTAACCCAATCAGGGAGTGGGATGGGTAGGTCGGTAGGGACATGGAGAAGACATTGTAACTGCTGTCAGTTGAATACGAGCAATTAGAAGAAGGAGGTGTGTTATGAAGTGCTGCTGTGTCTGGCAGTCTCGTTTCAATCCGGAAACAGCCATCTATCGAACAACGTTGTGCTATCAAATTTTGTGCTTTACCTGGAAAATCCTTTTCAGAAACGGTTGAAATGATTAATTCTGCATATGGACAACATGCATTGTCAATGACACAAATCTACAGATTGCATAAGGCCTTCAAGGATGGCCGTGAAAATGTTGAAGATCACCCACGATCTGGGCGCTCTTCATCATCAAGAACAGATGAAAAGAGGGCGTTAAAATCAGCACTTGTGCCAAATTTCGTGCTGGTATCGCAAACTGAAGTATTTTTCTACTTATCTACTACGCTATCCATCAATACTGTGCCCCAAAGCGCAGCAGCTGAACTTAACATCAATAGTAATTTATTTCTATAGTCCATTGGCACAGTACTCATCTTAGAATGCTCCGTCACAGAGCCAGAGTAAAAAAATCTTTTAAATTTTTTTTATCCCTTTTGCCCATGTGACGACAAATAAAATCGTATTCCGTTGAGTATAAAGGAATAAAACTCCTGATAAATATACGCGTAGGCAAAATCGTTGTCATCACGATAAATATTTTAGCAAGGTACTTATGTTCTCTATTCTAGAAAGATTATCAATGCTGCAGAGTAATTAGCTATGGCTTCTTATATAGATTCATGTGCTACATTTTTATAACAAGCACATGAATGAGTCTTCTATCGTTTTATTTTTCTTAAATAAAGCCATTCGTACATAACGATGTTTCAGCTAAAGAAGAAAAAAAACTTTCGCTAAAGATTATGAGTTTGTTTTTTCCTCATTAATTGCCCTCAGTGCAGACTAAAGAAATAGAATCTTTTCTCTCTCTATTATCAACATAAACACACACAGGCATGCTTACTCTCTCTCTCTCTCTCTCTCTCTCTCTCTCTCTCTCTCTCTCTCTCTCTATCTCTCTCTCTCTCTCTCTCTCTCTCTCTCTCGTTGCGCTGAACATAGAAAATATTCCCGGAATCAGTTGCTTCTAAACTTTACTCTTTAATTTTCACCTTTTCCTAACTGAAGTACGTTAACATACATACTGGTGCTCGATAGGCCTAAACTTCAATACACTGTCGCCTTAACCTCTGAGTGGTCTCAGTGGTAAGCCATGGACTATTGCCATTTTGTGTAATTTCCGTGTGAATAAGAAAGAGGAAAAATTTTCATAGGAGAAAAATCACGTTAACAATAAACAAGGAAATTAGGCAGATATAAGGGTCCCTTTAGGCCTAACCTGCCTTTTTTGTATCTTTTGCCTATGGCGTTCTATGGTTCCTGGCCTGTTGCCAGGATCGAACTTCTCGCTCTACGACCAGGGAAACTTGAAACGATATACATATTACGTTTTACGATGCTTTAAATGGAAGCGCTCTCGTGGTGGAAGCAGATTCGTGAGATAAGCATCTAAGGAAGAGCCTCTCAGAGGAAAACGAAGCACCGATCTCTGCGGTTTAACAGTTACCATTTCTGAACAACTTTCTGAAATCTGAGATTTTGGCCAGAGACTCATTTGCAACTACTGTAGTTCTCTTGGTGTCTTTGTCTCTGCAAGGGCTTATGCAACCACAGAGCGAAAGAGAGCAAGACCTAGACAAAGAGATTCCCAGATACACAGAGATCAAATATTTAGGCAGTTTGGTATCTCAGGCGCTACTTCACTTATCTCACACCAAATGGTAACCTATATCCACTCTTCTCAAACTTTGGTGGCGGTGGTTGGTTCAGATTAAGGCGGCCCAACAAACTCATTTCATTGCTTATTTTGTGATTGCGTGTTCGTTTGTGTGTGCGTGTCTGTGGGTGTGTGTGACTGTGGTTGTGTGTGTGGGTTTTGGTGGGTGGGTGTGTTTAGATTAAGGTGGTCCTATGTAAGAACGGCTGTAGAAAAAGAGTAGGAGGTCTGGTATGGACCTTGAAACTACGGCAGCCAACAGACAGGCGCTGTTACGCTTTGAAAGATGGCCTTCCGTTCTATTGGGTTTGAGTTTTCTTGTTTAAGAGTCGGATCCATGAAGAGGTAACTGAGGGTCAGAATCGACTCTCATCGGGGATTAAGTTTTCGGACTGGCTGTAGGCTCTCTAATCCCGAGCATTCAAGCATAAGAAACTATTCGAAAATTTGTAAAACATATATTGATAGAAACGGTTTGTGTATCATAGGCCAAACAACTAATGCATGCGAACTGCCTATCCTGAAATCATTATTTATTAAACAACTAGTTCCCCAGTTAAATATCCAGACCTCCTCCACTCAGCTGTACCCGAGTTAACTTTTTTTTATGCATTCTGTCTTCTGCCTTCTTGGTAGAAGGTTGGTTAGCGGTCTTTGATTTTGCTTTTATGTCTTTTTTGTTTTTTCGTTTTTTTTATCTTATATTCTAACTGTGAAGTATTTTATGAATTTTATTGATTTTTAGAGCAATTTTAAAGTAATTTTATTCATTATTTAACAGATTCCCTGATGATGTAATAAAGCTTTTTATTACGAAACGTTGGAAATAAAGAAATATGTTGAGGTGAATACGTTCCCATGGTCTGCCTTCGCGCTAATATATATATATATATATATATATATATATATATATATATATATATATATATATATATATATATATATATATATATATATAATGTGGATGCGTGTGTGTATTTTTGTAAGTTTATGTGTATATTTGTACTTATGTATAATACTGCAGATATATCCCAGTGAGGTGACTCCTGAGTGCGTGTATTTCGCCTCCCGACAATTGTTTTCAAAATGAGGTTGCTAAAACTTTTCCAAGCCAGCTGCCACCCACCACACTTGATTATTCACAGGTACATAATTCATTGCTTATGTCAACTTGGGTACGACGGAATTTTTATGAATGAACCCGAGTCGTTTACCTCCAGTGGGACCGATTCTAAGTCCCTTGCTGATGAGGTAGCTAACCACTGAGCCTTGGGAGCCACACACACACACACATATATATATATATATACACATTATATGTATGTATATAAATATACATACATACATAAACACACACATAATATATATATATATATATATATATATATATATTTATGTATATATAATATATATATATATATATATATATATATATATATATATATATATATATTTATGTATATAATATATATATATATATATATATATATATATATATATATATATATATATTTATGTATATAATATATATATATATATATATATATATATATATATATATATATATATATTTATGTATATAATATATATATATATATATATATATATATTTATGTATATAATATATATATATATATATATATATATATATATATGTATGTATATAATATATATATATGTATATATATATATATATATATATATATATATATATATATATATATATATATATATGTCAAGCTTTAATTTTTCAGATTAATAGTAAAACCATTCTTTATTATGCAGTATGAGCAAGACGGAAGCAATGCCGCCCTGCTTATACACTATTATTTATTTATATTTCAAATATTTTGAATGTCATTGTATCCTTTATCAAACAGGAAAATTGTCAGTGTTTCGATAATGAACGAATAATTAGTGAAAATTTTAGTCCTCATGTCCAAATAAACTTGCTATTTATTCAGTAGCCATCCGTGAAAGGGTGAAATTCGTTTGCGAATATTGACCTCTCAAACACCAGGCAGGAAAAGTATTTAGTAAGGGGAGGTCCCATGCATGATTGCACCCCTTTTTTATTGGTTCAATGAATGCCGAATTAGAGTAGGTAATGGGATTTTATTTGCACTTACTGCAGGGGATGAGGAAATGAGAAAAAGTTGCGCCTCTTTGATGACGTCACACCGCAGGCCATTCTATGATCGGCCGGCATCATTATATTATTCCGTTTTATTTTTTATACTTATCTGCTACATCGAGATTGCTCTCATCTCTTACTCAGACTTGTATGTTAACGGATAGCTTTGTGTCCTCGAGAAAAATGTTTCTACCTGTAAGGTTAATTTGCATTGATGAATGTAAGGTTCTTTGTTATGCGTGTTCCTGATATCGTAAGTAAAGATGAGTCCTTAAAATAATAATGCGAAGGAAGAAGACCCTCTTTGAGGCAAGTTTTGTTGAATAAAATCGCTGCGTTTTGCGACATCACTAAAGCTTAAAAGGATGATTTTCATAGTTTCGATGCATGATCTACATCCTAGCGAAAGGTAGGGTTGTATCAGTATCATCCACAGCGGTAAATAATGCAATATTAAGTAAATAATGTTCACAGTTCTCCTTTGTCTCTTTAGTGTCTTCGTGAAAACTCTGACAAGATGTTTTGTACTTATCGCTTGTGATAACAATTTAATGGAATGTGCAGAGCTATACTTGAGTATTGAAACGACCAGGCACAGCATAGTTTAACTACAACAACAGCACAATAATGGGCAGTAACTTCTGTTACCATCTCTAGCAACCTTTTCATGGTGTGAATCATCAAAAACTCGTCTGAAATATTCTTGCAAAACGCACAAGGACGGTCTTATCAGCCCGAAAGTCCTTTTCTAATTAGGAGGACAATGAGGATGTCAAAAGCCCAGTTGCATTGGACCAAGAGTAATACTGCCCTGGTTGAATATTTCTCTCAAAAAAGTAAAAGTATTTTATTTTCTTTCAATCCAAATTAAGCTTAAGGAGGGCAGATAAAATGGAAAAATTCGATAGGCAAAAGAAATTTATGTCTTTCGAAAAGAGTTTTGCGATTATAGCCATCTTCATTTTACTGAAATTTCCTCGAATCAGACTAAGCTGACTACTAAGTAGAAATTTAGAAAAAAAAAAAAAAACGTGGATCCAACATGCGTCGGAAATTTTGCTACCATATTATTGAAAGAATTCAACCATTTTCATTCTGAGTTCCACTTGATGAGCAAATTTTTCGCTTCAAGTTTCTGAATTTATATGCCTTAAATGGTTTACAAAACTTTCGTCCAGACCAGTGTTGATTACACGTTTTATCCTGCAGGATGGGAAGAAATAGAATGACATTTTTCTGGTACTCTGTGTGTGTGTGTGTGTGTCATGAAAGTAACTAAACAGATTAAGGCTTGGTGTTTACAAACAAATAACTTGTACTTGTGTTGAACAAGATAGGGAAATACAAAATATCAAGTCTGGGGTTTTCGATCTCTTACGAAAGAGGTGGGTTTATATTATGTAATTTTATAAGAAGGAAATTATATGGCTGAGTGATCATGGTTAGAAAACACAGGTACTGAAGTGAAGGAAGCAGAAGGGTGATGCTGGTGGAGTCAGATGTATAAAAGTTATGAACGAAAGAGTACAAACAGGTTAGCCGAAGATCGTATGATAAATTTGCTATGATGGACGGTGAGTTGTAATAGTAAGTCCATATGGTCAATGAATGTAAAAGGGTAAAACTGAAAGAGAAAATTAATGTGAGATTCTGATGTTATTTTTGGCTCTGGAGAACGAGAAAAAGGTAGTAATTTAAAGTTATGATAATAACGAAAATGGTTATGACAAGAACGAGAGAGTATTTAGGAAATTCATACGCAATAATGATAACGCCCCACGCATCTTTCTCTTGTACAAAGTTTGCGCTGAAGTGATTCACTTCGATTTTCAACAGAACTTTTTTTGAAAAAATTTAATGATAACAATAAGATCTGTTTATTTGAAAACAATTACTTCTGCAGTAGCAGTTGTATTTATAACCTTCGTCGGTCATTGTTCCATTTTTGTTTTGAAATTTCAATGTTACCTCTTTGATATTGTATTGGTTTTTAAAAGTTAATGCCCGGAGAGGAAAAAGAAAGAGCAGAAGTATAACGAGCAATAACAAAGACTCGTCGAACAAGGATAGGTTTTTCATGCTTGAACTAACATGAATAGTTTTAAAAGAGAGTGATGCTATTTGTACAAGGTTATTCATCCGCTTACGTAATAAAAAATAGAAATCAATCTTTTAAAAGACTCGGTGAATCATCATTGGACTAATTCCTGGTGTCATAATTAACTGAAGATTAGATTAATCATGCTTTGCATGATTAATAAAAGGTTAATTGCCTGAAATCTGCAAATTCTAGCTGGAGATCAGCTGTTTGGTCGTTTGTAAAAAATAATTTCTTTATACCAAAGACCACTGTCGTTTATGCAAGTGTAGACGTCAGTGGGTAATTGCATTCATGTATATTGATAAGATTTACGCGCATGCGCATGCTTCATTAATTTTTTCTGTCTCTCTGTACCTTTCTCCTTTGTGGTAAGAGGTGACACGCCTGTCTTATTGGAGAAGGAACACTGGTTTGAGTCCCGGCCGTAGGGAAGATAATTTAAGTTCAGTTGAACCAAGCGTTCTTTTTTTGACCCAGCATATGAATCTGGTACATCATAGGCTTTCGACCTACGTGAACTGCAGTGGAGAGAAAGAGAGAGGCGTATTCAATCAGTGCTCAGTCATTTCGAATCAAATATCATAATTACTGAATAAACGTTGGGGCCTTACATAGGTAATCATAACCTCACGAGGATAGAAGCATTCGTTGAAATACATTCACCAGATATTAATTATTTCGCCCTTTCCTCTCTTATTAAAACCTGTGATTCTTTAGGCCTAGTACAGAACTTTAACATTGACATAATAAAAAAGGACGGATTTAGAGTAGAAGTTGGAGAAATAAAGAGTGACCATTACGACTCATTCTTGTCTTAGACTCAACCTCAGGTTAAGGAACCCTTAATTACCCGGGCGCTGATGTGTCGTCACTAATCACTTGAATAAACACATTTTCCAACACTGAACATCACACTGTTTTCGCGGCCAACAGGAATGTAACGACTTCATAAAACACACACACACAGATATATATATATATATATATATATATATATATATATATATATATATATATATATATATATATATATATATATATGTGTGTGTGTGTGTGTGTGTGTGTGTTTGTATATATATATATATATATATATATATATATATATATATATATATATATATATATATATATATATATATATATATACGAAAGAAATACATAGCTAGAGTGGGTAAAAATGTCCAATAGTAGCAAATAGCCAAGCCAATACCCTGTATTAAGCACCATTGCGTGTTTGCGAAACTGATGTCTATGATATCTCAAACTGAATTCCGGTAACCCAGCTAATATAATCAAAAAGTTTCCTCTGTTGACTCCAACACTAACCTAATTCATCTGAGTTAATATACATTTCATGAAGGATTTGTGATGAAACATACTTAGTATAAAATGAAAATCTGCAACGTTTTCAGAGGACATTTTTTTATGGATAAAAATACTGAAAGATTCGTAGGGACTCTACTTGTATGGCAGTGACCGAAATATATTTGACAAAACTATAATAGAATTCATGCTTCCTTCTGTAAGTTCACATTCAAAATAACTTCAAATTACAAGCAAACAAAATCCGGGTCAGGGAAAGAATAACTCAAATATTTGATCTTGATAAGACTGCTGGTAAATCTGATGATCCGATATTTCTGAAAATGTTTGAATGCTTTCAAGAGCAAATCCTCCTAGCGTCTAATATTGTTTGATCGGTAACATGTGATTTTTCCTTGTAGCCACGGTGGTTTTCCAATGAGTTTTCCTGGTTTATTTTGGTCTTATAACAGACTTTGCCCGATCGTGAAGCCATATTTTTTTTAGTTACAATTTATTTTACTGAACAATTCAGTAAATAAGTGTTTTTGTTATAACACTGAATTATAGTTAGTCAATTTATTTAGCTGTAGTGTGAATGCTAAGCTATATATTGTATGTAGAAGGTAGGGTGTTTGGCTGCAGGATGAATACAAAGATTTATATTACATATATAGGTAAGGAGTAGCAAGAAAAATGTACAGAAATTAAATTAATTGGTATACCAAAATAGTTAGAGAGTGTTGAACAGCAAAGGTAAAGGAAAGTGGATTGACCAGTGAACATTCATTACGAAATGTGCAACGTGTCGAAAATCGAAAAGACTAAAGTAATTGCTAAGAATGAATGTCTGTGCAGATGGTGGAAAATGGAAGTTGTTAACTCACGATCTATTATCAATATTTAAAATACAAGCAATGGTCGAAACAGATAGGGCGAGCCACCTGTTAGGTTAATCATAAAAGAGAACAATATAACATATGTAAATATATAAAGGAAGAAAAAAGTAATAAGTGTGAAGGTTTGCTGAACGAACTTTTATAATTAGATGTAATGTGCAGTTACTCAATATGTTTCAAGAAGGATGGAGCTTTTGAGGAAAACGGCTGCAGAATAAACAAGTAAGTCTAAAAAAGGAGAGAGCTGCAGAAATACACCAGAGTGGTAAACTTTATCGTAAATGAACAATTTAGAGTTTTTTTTCTACTGTCCTGGCTCACTTAAAGACAAGTACATGAATAAACCGCATAACTCTCGAATTTTAGAAAACGAGTTGTAGGGTTCCACAGAAACAGTCGTCTTGAAAGTATCGCACGGTCACAAATAATATACTTTGATATGAAAGAGGTTTAAAGATCACCAGTGAGCAGCAGAGGTGAGTGACATGTCATTGCGATGTTGCACAATGCCATAGAGACATATCATAGAGACATAACACAAAGATTTACGAACAGCAGCTGGACTCCATTTCTGCTTATGTAGGATAGCGGACACTAGAAAACGGGACTATCTCAACGTGATGCCACCACCAAAGCCATTCAGTTTCATGACCCTATAGAATCCTGAAGATAACAAGGCAAAGCACCCGGAATATAACATGAAATAAACAACTTTATTGGTTTTCACTGTTACATAATTCATATCATAATAATTCATGTTAGTAGCACGGCAGGTATATAGGTAAAAGTGAATGTATTTAAACAAGTACAGATTTCAACCATCCACTTGAGACGATGACCAAATAAAGTACCTTATTGTTATATTATTTTTAATGTTCATTTTAATGCTTTTTGCTTTTTACAAATAACAGTAAGGATCCACAATTCCTGTCAAGATTTGTGCTTACTTTACGTCGAGGGGTATGTGACGATTTTTTTTCATAGACAAAAGGGCATAGTTTTATTTTTTAAGCAGAATTAACCAGTAGACACTAAAGTAAAGAGAGAATAATTTCACAACTATACGTAAACACTTATATTTGAAGTTTTTCAATTGTAAGCCTTTCCTATAATGGGAGGTGGGGTTGCCCCGTGAAGAAAGTGAGATAACAGTCATTCTTATATTTATAACTTGTCCTCTAAATCAAGAATGAATACCCACGGCAAAAAAATTCTACAGTATTACCCATTCCATATATATATATATATATATATATATATATATATATATATATATATATATATATATATATATATATATATATATATATATATATATATATATATGAGCACAGAAAAGAACTAAAGCAAAAGCTGCGTATCACGTTTGTTTCATTACAATTTGTTTTCAAGAAATCTGGAACATGGTAACAAATTTACAATATATATGGGCACGTTAACACACAACATAAACGAATTTACGGATAGTTGAAACGGTAAACGAAGTATTCCTCCACATGACAAAAATATGTCTTATTTATAAAATGCTTGTTTTCTGACAGACACCTTATCCCGTTCCTGCATTACTTCCCAACGGAATATTCTAAGAACAGCCTGATCAGTCGTTGCTTGTTAAGGGTTTCTCAGAAAGTTCATTTGAATAGGTTATGATAGAATTTTCGCACGGTTTCAAGATTTATTATTATCTATATAAAAATCTGGCGAGATAGATTTTCTATTTCTGTTGCCCTCATTTTATTCACGCCATCTACGCTTGCATAATTTGACATCAGTTTTGAGCCGCGCATCTTACTGTTGTTTGGCTGCATTACGAGAAACCGGATGTGTCACTTTTGCCCCTCAAGTCATTTTTGACAAATAAAGCTTTCTGCTTTCCCTTTGGCACAGTTTAGTTACTCTTTACACATATATCCAGAGTTGGCTTTGGGTAATATTAAGAAGCTTTTCGGATGTTTTTCTGATGCCCCATTCTTAGTGCAGATATCTGCAAAGTAGGGAGTTGTGAATATTGGAAATAACTTACTGACGATATTCACTGTCTCCTTCATGCCAGGAGGCTTTTGTGAAATGAGTTCGAAATACGACAAGAAATCGAATACTTCCTGGTGTTCAGAAAGCATGCACTGAGGTTACTAAACAAAGTAAAAATTATCCAAACTTGACTGGGGTCAGTAAATGGAGATGTGCCAAAGATTAATGTTTATTATGTTGATCAGAGCCAAAACGAAGATAAGCGTAAAACTATACGAAGACGTATAGTTTCAAGCAATTCACGCAATGAGACTGGCGTTTTTCTAGTTATAAAATCAGTACGCAGAGATCTGAAGTGTCAAGATAAAACTAAGTCAATAATTTTTTTACCAAACGCAATGTAAAATAAAATCTTTATTCGAGATCCAGATATATATCCATACCAAAATCTAATCAAATGTTCTTCATTGCAACAGTGGACATTTTAATAGAATTCTGTAAAACCAATTTGCCAATTTTCTACCTGCCTGCAAGCACGCAGGAAAATATAGATCCTATATCATCATAATGATTTTTACAAGGATTAAAAGCGCCATTTTTTTCTTTGGTGCCGTTTACACGACAAAACACTTTTTTCCAATTTATTGTAAACTGATTTCGATGCGTGAATGACCTTGTCTGCCACGTTTCATTCCTAGCATGATAACGTAACGAGATGTTGCAAGGGGTTAAAAAAAAAAAAAGCAGTCTCTTGCTAAGTATTCAGTGTTCATTGAATGCTTCCAGTTGACTTTATGTTTCCTTAAATTTTAACCAGTTTCATTTACTGAAGGAAAAGTGGTTGATTTCGTACACGAATGAATTTGTTTCATGCAAATATAAAGTACTGAAAAGGTGTATGATACCTTTGATTCTTACATTCCCAGCTTTTATTACGAAGTTTTCCCCCCTTCGTGTTATTGGTTTCCAGTCTTTTTGTTTTACTGCTATTTGTAAAGCATGAAGTTAGTTATGCTACTGATTTTGTTTAATTGATATCGTTACTTTTAATGCTATCGGTATTAATTTAACGTGAAAATTTTAAATTCAATGAACACCGTTAAGGAAAAAGCATGTTCTGGTGAATAAAAAGCATTGTGGATGACGCAGTTCAAGATACTCTTATTTGGCCTAGAACGATATTACCGAAGATTCGTAAAAGCACTCTTCCAGGAATGACAGTGGATCCTAAGCACATCAGAACAAAACGAAAGATTATGGAAAGCTCATTTTGCTACATGAACGAAGACATAGGGTAATACTATTTCCCCTTTCCCGTGAATATTTTGCAGCATGTCCTCCGGACCCTGCTGTTCGTGTGATGAAATCCCATCATTCATTCAAATTTGGTATGTATTGGACCAGTAAATATGCTGGCAAATGTGTTTGGGTTCTCATCGAATCCAACAGCCTTTTCCTATTTACCTGAATTACTGCCGGATCAATGTCGACAATGTATTCAGAAATTGTCATTGGAATTTAGTGACTTCGAAATGTTTATTATTTTCGAATGAAACAAGTATTTTTTTTCCTGGAAAGCCTCAGTGATGATGACTCCAACATTGATAAATTCATATCGATTTTGTATACTGAACAGCTATGGAGTAATCACCATCTCATTGAAAATTCTCTCTAAGATTAACAATAGCATACATTTTATAGAATGAATGCTTTTATAAGGTGTTGATAAATTAATATTTTTATAGGTTAGAAAACTCGTATGTCTATGTTCTCATATATTTTTTCAACAAATCCCGTATCCCTTGATACTGGGTGACTCCTAAAAAAAAAAATTCATTGTCACAGTCATCCTCTAACTGATGAATTCCGCTAAGCGCAAGAAACTGTCTTCCAAGTCAGTTGCTTCATACACTCACTCACATCGTAGGATCTTTGGTAGCGCGCTCAAACCTTTTAATATGCCTTTTAATATTTTCCTTACATGCAGTCTCTCATCTGCAGGTAGAACATAAAGTAACTGTTCAGAAGACACAAGAAAACACTTATAAGTATCTCCTTTTTTAAAAATTAATTTGACGTTTCGCTAGGATGCAATCTCACATCATCACAATGCAGTGACAAAATGGAGGATTCTATTAACTTAGGAAAACGTTTATTGTATTTGTTTGTCTCTTCTTCTGGATTCTTACTAGTTGTCTGTTCTCGTCGTTGAAATTCTCTCTCTCTCTCTCTCTCTCTCTCTCTCTCTCTCTCTCTCTCTCTCTCTCTCTCTCTTGGAGTCTTCATGACGTGCTTATTTGATTCTGTGATGCTGGATGGTGAAGGCAGCGGCAATCTGGCATTCACACTCCGCTAATGAAGATGTGCAGAGTGAAGTGAAAGTCACTCTTAAATGTCAAAGGTCAGTTAGGAACTGTTTCATGCATGATGAGAAAAAGTTAAGTTTAACCAGACCACTGAGCTGATTAACAGCTCTCCTAGGGCTGGCCCGAAGGATTAGACTTTATTTTACGTGGCTAAGAACCAATTGATTACCTAGCAACGGGACCTACAGCTCATTGTGGAATCCGAACTACATTATACCGAGAAATGAATTTCTATCACCAGAAACAAATTTCCCTAATTCTTCATTGGCCGGCCTGAGACTCGAACTTGGGCCTAGCAGGGTGCTAGCCGAGAACTCTACCGACTCGTCCAACGAGGAACTAGTGATGAGAAAAAAAAAAATTCACATGTCGATACTATTGTTGCGGGAGAAAAGATTTTAGGTTTCCATCCTATTTTTATGAAGGACCAATTACCGACTGATTCTAATTAAAATATGAATTTCAGTCTCATGAGCTTATATAATCCGTAAGTATAGAAAACAAAGGATGAGCATATTTTCATATCAGGAAAACTATCCGAAACTACATTAATGAATTACACAAATTTCACTTTCTGCAGATTTGTTGAACCCCACCTTTTCAGAACGGGTTATAAACGAACAGTGTTATCCTAGTCCTGTACAGCTCGTTGTCTCCTCGGACATATAAACTTTAATGGGACTTGTGCTCGTACGAAGCTCTCTTACCCTTCACTGACTTTAATTTCATATAGTGGAGATAAAATGCGGCTGGTATAAGCGCACTAATATTTGAGATAACAGAGTGATGTTGAGGGAATTTTTGTTATCACGGATTGTGCTTCTGCTGAAGCGTCCTTATAGCTGTGTCATTACTGTGTATCAAAATGTAATGAACAAAAAATATTTAGGGCCATTAAATTGCCCAGCTGTATTAATATCACGGGGCAATTAACTCCGCTCTGTTGCAGCTTTGCAATAAAAATGATTCAGTGTTTGGATGAGGGCTTCTTGTTCATGTATATATATGTATGTATGTATATATATATATATATATATATATATATATATATATATATATATATATATATATATATATATATATATGTATGTGTATGTATGTATGTATGTATTTATATATGTATGTATATATATATATAATATATATATATATATATATATATATATATATATATATATATGTATATATATATATAAAAACTCTATTCAGGCGTCACTCAAATGACTATATAATAATATTCTTTAAATGGTAATTCACCCACGATAATTTTTATCTTTGTTATGGAAATTGCAATAATATTATTATGGATTTTTTAAATATTATTATGGATTTTTATCCCTTTCATTTTTGTACCATGAACATTCACTATAAATAACAAGTAAAAAATGCGCCGAAGTTTCTTCGGAGCAATCGAGTTTTCTGTACAGCGTATAATGCTGTATGAAATTCTCAGCCACGGCCCATGAAACGCTCAGCCGCGTCCCATGAAACTTTCAGCCACGGCACGGTGGTGGCCTGTGATGTTGGCACCTAAAGCGGTGCCAGACGCACGATCATGGGTAACTCTTAACCTTAACTAAAATAAAAAAGTACTGGGGCTCGAGGGCTGCAATTTGATATGTTTGATGATTGGAGGGTGGATGATCAACATACCAATTTTCTGCCGTCTAGCATCAGTAGTTTATAAGACCTAAGGGCGAACAGAATAGGTGCGGAGGGACAGACCTAAAAACCGAAGATAATCACTTTTGCACTTCGATTGGGAAACTAAACTGAAAGGTAGCGATAAGGCGAAGGAGAAAATACAAGAGGAAAATTGTTAACCACCCACCCTTCAGTTACTGTATGCCGTTTCATTTAATGGGTAAGTTATTAAGCGTTGTTGAAAAACTCATGATTACGGTTATCAACAAAAATTGTTTTGGTTAATCCTCTGATTGGGATTTATGCTGATGCCGATGGTAATTTGTCATACAAAGCCGAGTGAATTTAAATAGTACTGAAAATCCCGTGTGCTTCTCTCTCTCTCTCTCTCTCTCTCTCTCTCTCTCTCTCTCTCTCTCTCTCTCTCTCTCTCTCTCCCTTGATGGAAGTGTGGTCATTACAATCACAAACGTATCTAGTAAGAAAGCGACCACTAGAGCCTTCATATTTATATAAATACGTACATATATACTGATATATATATATATATATATATATATATATATATATATATATATATATATATATATATATATATATATATATATATATATATATATATATATATATATGAAATTGTTTACAGCCTGAAAAGAAATGGATAACTGTATAGTAAGCTAGAATGTTGAGTCTATACCATGTCTAGTAAATGTATCTTGATTTGACAGATATACAGTATGTATGTATGACTGCGAACACCCTTCTTTATGGTCAGGTTCAAGCATTGCTACGGGTGTCAGAATTTCCTTGTTTGGTTCGTCATTTGGATCTTAGGCTTAGTATTTGCAAATGTGTCCAGAAGGTGCGACGGAATCGAGAGATTAAGATCGCATAGCGGTTAATATAGTTACAACGGAATCTAGCAACAAAGTGACCAGTAGATACCACTAATTATGACGTGACAATTCAAGAAAATTAAGTGAATTGTCGGGTCATAATTCCCTCAATTTGCGCAATAAGTGTTCTTTTGTTTTCTCTCTCTAAAGTCTCGTTCAAATAAGATCATTAGAAACAATCAGTATTTTCATCCGAAGGATGGTATTTATAAGCCAGTCGAAATCGATAGTACGCAGACTTAAGAAACAGTTTCATACGAAAATTAGGACACGTCAGTAGGAACGTCTACTTTATGTAAATCCAGTATAGTAAAGTCAAGTAAGAAATCCAAGATTGCAAAGACAATCGCCATATGCTTTCCCAGCCAGTCTACCTTTCATTTTCTGAATATTTACCGGACCACCCAAAATTTTTGTGCTATATCAGCGAGCAAAGAGTATGACTTTGCGAGTTCTATTCCCAGTTAGTGTGGTTATACAATTTTTTAAGGCTTTAGTTATAACCGACCGTTCATCGATCGCTCCCCGTTCCCTTGCGTGTTTAAGAGGGCCAGCTGAAGTTTGCATCCCCAGGGACTTACAAAACTAGGTTTGTATTTTGCATGCAACGTGATCACGTAATATATTTTAAGCATTATATCGAGTTTGGAGAATAAAATAACCACACTCAAAAGTGCCTTCTCGTACATGTGAATGGGGACTTTCACTATGAAAAAATGCTCTGTCATGGAATGTATTGACAGATATGACCATTTCATACACTCATAAATATCTCTGACCTAAATGTTAAATATTTTTATGAAGTAAATATCGATATAAACTACACATTCGCATAAGGAAAACTTCAAAGCCGAGAGAAATTATTCGGGTAAATTTTACGGAAGGGGAGCGGAAATTACGGTATTGTTAAGTTTTAATTGACAGAATATTCTGCGTGTATAACTGGCCACTTGATGTTTCTTAGGAATAATTGCTCTTGCAGAGAGAACGCTGTTACCCATGTACATAAACCCACATAGGAACCATTGCTAAATGGATATGGAGTTTATAGAACAACAAGAAAATCACTTGGCGGAGATAAAAAGAAACAAACACATTCTTGTGGCTGCAGAAGTGAGTGGGGAACAGCAGAAATTAATAGTGGAATGTCTAAACGGAGGTTTATTGCCGGTATTATATGCTTAGTGGGATTACCAGCAATTAGCAGCGTCGTTACAGTGGATGCCTGGAACAGTTATTCTAATGTTCTGACCCCAGCGGCTAAAACATCTGACAGTGCTCAACGCTATTTACAGTTACACAGTTTACGTCGAAAAATCTAATAATTGTCTTATAAGGCTACTATGTCAGTTCCCTCTTATTCCGAATTTCTGCTTTATTTTGTAGTATCTGCGGTTTGAATTTCCTTAAGTGCACGATTAAATGAGAATAACTGAAGAAATGCCTTGTGATTCAGTGAACGAGAAACTCTTGTCTATCAGTTATCGCAAGAATGATTACTGTGTCTAAAACTTATTTTTAAGTTTTTCCTCGATGTAAGTTATTCAGAAGTAATCTTTAAACACGAACACAAAATCTTAAAACAAGTAGAAAATGGGCCGAAGTTTCTTCGGCGCAATTGAGTTTTCTGTACAGCGAACAATGTTGTATGAAACTGTCAGCCGCGGCCCATGAAAACTTTCAGCCACGGCCCGGTGGTGGCCTGTGTTGTTGGCACCTATAGCGGTGCTATACGCACGATCATGGTTAACTTTAACCTTAAATAAAATAAAAACTACTGAGGCTAGAAGGCTGCAATTTGATAAGTTTGATGATTGGAGGGTGGATTATCAACATAACAAATTGCAACCCTTTAGCCTCGGTAGTTTTTAAGATCTGAGGGCGGACAGAGAAAGTGCTGACGGACAGACAAAGTCATCTCAATAGTTTTCTTTTACAGAAAACTAAAAACGCGCACAGAATCATAAAAAAAAAGTTTATTGAGTTTCGGAGGAATAACTTTCCTCCTTTTTGCAAGAGACAGGAAGGTTATCCCTCTGAAACCACAATAAATCTTTTCAGCGATTTTGTAGACTGTTTTATAATTATTTTTTCGACAAGAGAAATGTGTTTGGTAATTTTGGAAGTGATTTATATTATCCCTTCCGCAAAATCCTTTGGCATCATCCCATTTCAGGTCTATAATACTCTACCAAGAATTTCACAGCAGTTGAAGTCGGTAATAAAACATATTCACGCGACTAATACTCAAACCATGAGCTTATACAGCTTTGACCTGCTTTGAAAGGAGGGAATTTATTCTTCCAAAAGTTCAGAAAACCTTTTGTATGATTTTGTGTGGCTTTTAGTTTTTTTGTAAAAGAAAACTATTGAGATGGCTTTGCCTGTCCGTCCACACTTTTCTGCCCGCCCTCAGATCTGAAAAACTACTGAGGTAGAGGATTGCAAATTGGTATGTTGATTAGCCAATCCCCCAATATTCAAACATACCAAATTGCAGCCCTCTAGGCTCAGTATGTTTTATTTTATTTAAGGTTAAAGTTACCGATGACCGTGCGTCTGACAACGCTATTGGACAGGCCACCACCGGGCAGTGGCTGAAAGTTTCATTGGCCGCGGCTCATTCGGCATTATAAGCTGCACAGAAAACTGGATTGTGCAAAGAAACTTCGGCGCAATCTTTACTTGCTTATTTGTTGATTTTGAATACCTAACACCAAAGATAAAGTGTTTCATTCTGCTCATAGGATTCTTTCTGATATCTATAGGCCTTTTAGAATGGTAAAAAAACGACAATTAATTTGCAAAAAATCACGTTAAATTTAGATATGCCTTGAAGACGTTGACGATAAAACCAAAACAAGCATAAACATGTATGCGTTCAAGTGGCTGCTTAAGAGTCTTAAATAGGAACTAAGTATTAGAGGAAAAATTTCCAGCAATGGCTAAGCATGAGCTTCTCATTCGTTGATTCTTCTTTAATTACCCTTCTTACATCATGCACCCAAAATTCAGATTTTCTCATTTGCCTTCCTTTGAGAGGAAAATAATAAAAAAATGCATGACGGATTACACATTCGCTATCATGTTATCTGTTACTCACTTGACCCACGGAATAAATTCGGCAATATTACCTCCGGAATGTAGCAGCATTTCATTGCCAAGTTCAGAGGGCATAGATTCATCCGTGTAAGACGAATTCGCCAATGACTAAACCGAATACCTATTCGTCGATTAACAAACAAACTGTGCGGAAAATCATCCACAAAAATATTTCACTGGCGATGATTTACTAACATATTTCATGATATAAGCATGGTTGCCATTATGATAAATAATTTTGACCACATTTTAGAAGCAAAATGCTTATATTCAGAATTAAAGTTTTAATTAACAGCTCTCTTAAAATAAGTATACACACACACACACACATACACACACACATATATATATATATATATATATATATATATATATATATATATATATATGTTTGTATAGAAAGAAGTGATAACCGGGTTTGCTTGTTAATGTTTTTCGACATGAATAGTTATGTTTATCTTTCAAACAATAAACGTTTAAACAAGCTTGTAAAGCGTGACCGCTTCGGTAAGCAAAAAACTTGCTGAATTTTTCAGCTGCCTTCACACTGTTTCGGTTTTTTTTTTTTTTTTTTGAATCATTGAAAGGAAAAGAAAAGTAAAATCTGTACAAATAGAGAAAGAATAAAAAGTGAAAGAGCACTGGAGTTAATCAGGTGAGCCCAATGACATTGCTGAGGCATCAAGTACGAGTATAGAAGAACAAAAATACATTGAGAAAGTTCGTGACAAATCTAAACAAGTAAGAGATGCGCAGAAGAGTCTTTAGCGCAATCGAGTTTTCTGCCCGGTGGTGGCCTCAGCCATGGCCCATAAAACTCTTAGCCGCGGCCCATGAAACTCAGTCACGGTCCGGTGGCGGCCTATGTTGTTGGTACCTACAGTATAGTGCTGTCAGAAGTACGATTACGACTAACTTTAAATAAAATAAAAACTACTGAGGCTAGAGGGCTGCAATTTGGTATGTTTGATGATTGGAAGGTGGATGATCAACATACCAATTTGCAGCCCTCTAGCCTCAGTAGTTTTTAAGATCTGAGGGCGGACGGACAGAAAACCAAAATACAACTGTGCCCCTTCAAGCTACAATGCCTGATGCTTGTGTGTAGACAAGCATCATTTAGAAAACTTCCAAGCACGAATAACTTCAAAAAGTAGGAACCGTAGCTTATAATATCAAAACAAAAGATTGCAGATCCCTCTCCATTTCTGTGGATAAATAACTTGATGCTTTGACACGGTATAACTTGTGAAATAGTAACTTTCAGGAACTGTAAGTGAGCTCATCTATCATACAATATTCGTAACTCTTCAGAGCCCAGTTTCTCATTTGTAAATTGAATGACATTGTTATTCATTTTATGGACTCCTGTATTTGTCTCTTTATTTGTTTATTTATTTACCTAGGCTTCGGATATCCAATTTTCACAATACCAGGCTTAATGTTTTTTTAAATATTTAATTAGGTCCTGAAAAATATGCAGAGCACCGAGATCAGGAGTTAGCTATTGCATTATGCAATGCCTAAATAAGGTGGAGTCTGATATTTCGTATTAGTAACCTAAATTAACCAGATACTAAAATGATGTATGTGAAAATCACCTGTGGTCCACCAACAGGAAAATGAATAACGACGACCTCTGCCTATCTTCTCCTTAGTACGTGCGTGTATGAATGTCTGGAAACGAGGGAGACTCGCACATCAAAGGAAAACTTAGGATTTTTGTTGTCATGCACGAGAAAAGAAGGCGGGAAAGTGTGTAAGTCGTGCGCAGTACCGAGACCTTTGAAAAGAAGAGAGGAGGAGGTTTCCTCAGTCTGGGAGCTTTTTTAATGTAAATGTTGTCCTTAGCGAAACTTTGATCTCGGAATATTATAGAGTTATCGTGGTAAAGAACAGAGCTCAAAAAGTATTAAAGGAACTACAAAGTCATTAGAAATAATATGATGGTAAAGCTAAATAATAAATAACTCTAAATGGTGTTATCTTTATAGAACCTATATCCATTTTCTAACCTCATAGGATCCATAGTCCATTGTCCGAACTTGAATTTTTATGCAAATCCAGTGGCTAAGTAATCTATACTCTAATTTCACGGATAGTTCAAATATTTCGTTAGTGTGTCAAGGACGATGAATTGCAGCCTCTCATGGTGTCTTCAGCCCAGGGTGAAATGATTTTTATCCGGTCATTTTCTCGTTAACTTCAACTCGATTCTCTGCAAGGTTGTGACCCCATTTTAGTAATCGTTAAATAAAAACTTGATCACGCTACGTCTTCCTTAACGTGGATGTGGTACATTGTGCGTTGCTCAGGTAATTTACATATTATGAAGTACCTAAGCAAGGCGATGTCTGATATTCCCTGTTATCCAAACAACGGAAATTGATAGATAGTAAACCATGTATGTCAAAATACCTACAGTATGGTCCACCAACGGGAAAATAAATAAAGACGAATCTCCGTCTCTCTTTTTCTTAGTATGTATGTGTGTGTGTGTGTGTGTGTGTGTGTGTGTGTGTGTGTGTGTGTGTGTGTGAATGTTTAAAGACAAGAGCGACTAGCGCATCAATGGAAAACTTACGAATTTATTTTAATATACGAGAAAAGAAAGCGGTCAAGTCTAAAAGTCCTACGCATTACAAAACGCTGTAGTAAAGAGGGGGGGGGGGGAAGAGATTTCCTCAGTCCAAGAACTTTATTAATATCAATGTTGTCCTCAGCGAAACTTTAAGCTCAGAACATCGTAGAGGTGTCTTAGTAGAAAACAGAGGTAAAAAAAAAGTATTAAAGGAACTACGAAGTTAACAGAAATAGAGATATAATGACAAGGCCAAATAGAAAAAAGAGTCAAAATGCTATTATGTTAAAGAAAATATATCCACTGTTTAGTCTCATAAAAGAATCATTTCTTTGCCAGAGCGAGAATTTCTATTCAAATCCAGTACCTGAATAACCTATAATTTAATTTCAGAGAATATAGTTGAGTCATTCTTTAGTGTGTCAAGGACGATGAATTGCAGTCTCCCATGTGCCTTCAGTCCGCAGTGAAATTATTTTATCCAGTCATTTTCTCGCTAACCTCAGCTTGATTCTCTACAAGGTGGAAACAAAATTTTAGCAATCGTAAAATAAAAATTCGATCACGCTACGTCTTCCCTCATACGGATGTTGCATATTTTTCGTTAATGAAGTAATTTACATATTATGAAATACCTGAATAAGGCGGTTTCTGGTGTTTTCAGTTATGAAAATGACCTAAATTGTTGAGATTTTAAAAGATGTATGTCAAAACATCTGTGGTCCGCAAACAGGAAAATAGGCAAAAACTATCTTGTCTCTCTCTCTCTCTCTCTCTCTCTCTCTCTCTCTCTCTCCTCTCTCTCTCTCTCTCTCTCTCTCTTTTTTTTTTTTTTTTTTTTTTTTTTTTAGTGAGTGTGTGAGTGCTTAAAATAAAGAGAGAATCGCGTATCAAAGGAAAACGTAGGATTTTTTTTAGCACATGAGAAAAGAATGCGGCAAAGTGTAAAAGTCATACGCAGTACAAAGCGCTCTAGAAAAGAGGAGAGGAAGATTTCTCCTCAATCCAAGAACTTTCTTGACATTAATGTTGTCCTCAACGAAACTTAGAGCACAGAACATCGTTATGGCCTCGTAGCAGTAAAGAGAAGTGAAAGAGTATTAAAGGAACTGCGAAGTCAACAGACATAATGCTATAAAGAAAAAACAAATAACAAACAATAATCAAAATGGTATTATCTTCAAAAAGAAATATCCATTTTTTAATCTCATAAAAGAAGAACTTTGTCAGAACGAGAGTTTTTATTCAAATCCAGTATCTGAATAACCTATAATTTCATTTCACAGAGTATAGTCCGGTCATTCGTTAGTGTGTCAAGGATGCGATTGATTGCATAAATAGTCCTCAGTCCAGAGTGACATTACTTCCATTCACTCATTTTCTCGCTAATTTCAACTTTATTCTTTCCAAGGTTGAAACTCCATTTTAGTAAACCTTAAATAAAAATTTGATCACGTAACGCCTGCCTTCGCATGGATGTGGCACATTGTTCATTACTGAGGTAGTTTACATATGAAATACTTAGTAAGGCGGTCACTGATATTTTCGATTATCAAAACGACCTAAATTGATCAGATACTACGCATCTCTGACTACCGTTTCCTTAGTACGTGTGTGTGTGTGTGTGTGTGTGTGTGTGTGTGTGTGTGTGTGTGTGTGTGTGTGTGTGTGTGTGAGTGAATGTTTAAAAAGGAGGGAGACTCTCACATCAAAGGAAAACTTAATATTTTTTTTAATACACGAGGAAAAAAGCGGTAAAGGGTAAAAGTCATACGTAGCACAAAGCGCTGTAGAAAAGATGAGAGGAGGAGATTTCCCGGCTCTTGAAACTTTATTAATATTAATGTTGTCCTCAACGAAACTTTGAGCTCAGAACATCGTAGAAGTATCGTAGTAGAAAAGGGAAGTCAACACGTATTAAAGGAGCATCGAAGCCAACAAAAATAATGATATAATGATAAAGCAAAATAAGAAAAAAATAAAAATGCTATTATCTTCAAAAAAAAGATGTATCCACTGTTTAACCTCATAAAAGAATTTCTTTGCCAGAACGAGAATTTCTATTCGAATCCAGTAGCTAAATAACATATAATATAATTTCACAGAATATAGTTCGGTTATTCGTTACAGTGTTAAGGATGCGATGGATTACAGTCTCTCGTGTATCCTCAGTCCGGAATGAAATTATTTGTGTCCAGTCATTTTCTCGTAAATTTGAACTTGACTCTCTGCAAGGTGGAAACAAAATTTTAGTAATAGTGAAATGAAAATTCGATCACAGTACGTCTTTCTTACAATGATGTGATACCTTCCTCGTTATCCAGGTGATTTACAAAAAATGTGAATTTACTGTCTTAAGAAGACGTTGAATGTAGATACCTTTGGATTCTTTAGACATTTTCACAGGATCCCTGGAAAGGCACGCACACACACTTTATGTATTTATATATATATATATATATTATATATATATATATATATATATATATATATATATATATATATATATATATATATATATATATATATATATATATTGTAACGTGGGATTTTCATAGTGATAACTGAGGCAGGGCATGAGAAACGCAGCCCCTACGTCAATTTTCTCCATGCTTCCCCTTTCGGCTTCAGATTCAAGTTCTCGGCGAGAACAAGCGGATGGGGGTGCTACGTTAAAAACGACTGTGCCACTGTTGACCCAGGAAGCGTATTATGTAACTGATAGTAAGGCGACTGTAGTTGTCACAGGGTGTGGTGTTTGCAATATATTACTAAGGGACCTGAATGTTCTCTTTAAGGCCAAGGTAGGAATGAGTGATCGGATTGTCTAATAAAACTTTTTTTAAAGGGTGTGGAGTTATGATATTAGATACAAGTGATGGAAGTAAGCTTTAGCAGGCTGAGAGTGATAGTGTTTGTGTGATTCAAAAATTCTTTTTGTAGTTTATGTACAGTTAAAAGGAATGTAAGCTTTACAAACTTAAAGACGTGTATAAAAGGTTAGCCCAGGTGAAAGGACATATCAGTGGAAGTAAACGAGTACACTTTGTAGGTGGTGAGTGCGTAATTTGAAAGGTATAGAAGTATTAGAAATAAAATCACATAATACCAAAGATGGAGAAGACTGTGTTTAAGACAAAGGTAACACGCGCAGTAAACACGTGTTACACCTTCTGTGCGAGTATATTTTGCAGGTGATAATCTCTGGCTTCTGCATCCTTGATTAAGCCAATGTATGAATGTGGCAGTGACAAATGAATAAATAATTATATATATATATATATATATATATATATATATATATATATATATATATATATATATATATATATATATAAATATATATTTATGTATGTATATATATATATATATACATATATACATTTATATATATATATATATATATGTATATAAATACTTATATATATATATATATATATATATATATATATATATATATATATATATATATATATATATATATATATATATACATGTATGTAAAAGTGTATAAATATTGACGACAAATAGTGCTCTAAAGTGGTTATTGATAATATCTGACTTAGGCGATATTCTGAAATATATAAAAAAAAACACCATTATGTTAAAGCGATTACCTTTTCCACTTAAAATGATTTGTTGCATAAACACAATCGCTACATTTAACGTGAACATCCAATGAAACAATGAATCTATTGAAGCATTCGCTGGAAAAACTCTAAAGTATGTTTCAACAAAATATCTTCTTTATTAAGTACTAGGGAAAATGAATTATTCCCGCCAATTAGGGTACATTTGGTATTTTTTGATCTGAGAATATATCAGATGAATAATTTTTTTTTGCCTAAATGAATTAATTCCGATTCCATAAAAACCTTTCAAGATAAAAGTAAATGAGCTATATTTCTACTGCGTGAATGCAAAATCGGCCAATTTAATCTGTAAATTAATTTCATTACTGCAATAAACAACGAAGGTTGACGGCAGTTCCTTTTTTATTTCCCGTCCTCATCTCTTGCATATTGTTTATTTTTCTACGGTATTTCAGAACAACAATCTTTTTATCAGTATTCCAGAAAATCTTTACCATTAACAAGAAGAGATCGCTAAAATTTGACAACGATTGCTGAATTTCTCAACTGGGGCCATCGTTCAAAAAAAAAAAAAAAAGTAGATGACTGAAAGG
>JANJGK010000021.1:2215855-2263355 GCA_039081455.1 Macrobrachium rosenbergii | reverse complement strand
AATGATTAAACTGAGACTTCTTCATGGCTATAACTACGACAAACGGAACAAAATAATATATGACTTCCACTACTGTCTAACCTTCCCTTTTGCATGCTAATGACCCCAGTTTGGCAACCAATTAGAATAAGCTTAGAAGGCTTACATTACCAACACATGTATTGTTTCCCCCTTACTATGGATTCTTGAATTCGTGGAAATGGATATTATGATTTTATTTAGCTTATTTGATAGGGTCCATATATAAGGCTACTGGAGAAAAATCTCTGAGAATTTTTGACAAGAAATTTCTTCCTCAGAATCATATCTCTTTCCGACCGGCCAATGAAGAATAAGAGGATTTTATTTCTGGTGATTGAAATTCATTTCTCCCTGTTATGCGGTTCGGATTCCACAATAAGCTGTAGGTCCCGTTGCTTGGTAACCAATTGGTTCTTAGCCACGTAAAATAAATCTAATCCTTCGGGCCAGCCCTAGGAGAGCTGTTAATCAGCTCAGTGGTCTGGTTAAACTAAGGTATACTTTTTTTTTTTTATTTGTGATGCCAAGCCATTACCCTTTCTCCATCTTGCTTTCAAACAAATAGACATCTTTGTTGATAGACTAGTTTTTACAAAATACTGCTTAAGTTTTCCTTAAAAAGGAACTTTGGCTTGTAACAGTTCAGTTTTTCCCCTATACAGGCCATCCTTGTTGAGACCTACTGCGTCATTTACAGAGCTTTTTGAGCCTGTTCACACACATTTGAGGGCTGAACATCACCAGAGAGATATGGAAGGTATACTGCGCTTTCTCAGTAAGTACTTGCATACATACGAAAAAAAGAAATTTATGCAAGAGAAGGTTAGTGGAGAAGCTAAATACATAAATGTGATAGTTAAGATGGCCAGTGTTTCCGGCTAAGTATTATTATTATATTATTCAGCAGATGAAACCTATTCATGTGGAACAGGCCCACAGGAGTCATTGACTTGAAATTCAAGCTTCCAAAGAATATGGTGTTCGTTAGGAAGAATTAAGAGAAAGTGAAATACAGAAAGAAGAAAGACCACTTATCATAAAAGAAAAAATAATAAATAGATAAATAGATTAAAAATATTAAAATGCAAGAAGACTAGTATTAGGGTAGTAATGCATTGCATTTTGGCTGGAACTTCTGAAATTCTGATTGCACGACATCATCTGGGAGGCTGTTCCACAGCCCAAAGGTGTGAGGAATAAAGGACCTCTGGAACTGAGGAGTTCGACAGCGAGGCACATTTAATGCATATTGGTGCTGCCGTTCAGCGAATCTGTTGCTCTCGGCAGATAAAAAGAATCAGGGATCAATTGTGAATGTGAAAGATCTCTGTTGAAATACAACTTATGAAAAAGTGACACACACACATACACACACACACACACACACATACACACACACACACACACACACACACATATATATATATATATATATATATATATATATATATATATATATATATATATATATATATATATATATGTATATACATACATATATATATATATATATATATATATATATATATATATATATATATATATATATATACATAAATATATATGTATATATATACGTCAGATTACATTCCCCTTAGACGGTTCCGCTATAATGAAAATCATTATATTTATATATAAATTTACTGTTTTTATCTCCTCATGATGCCATAGTGACACCAATGTTTATGAATCCCTTAGCACATGCAGTATTGCGTATCATAACGGAACTCTCATCGGGGTTGTATGATCGCTTTCGTGTGTTTGTGTGTGAGAGAGAGAGAGAGAGAGAGAGAGAGAGAGAGAGAGAGAGAGAGAGAGAGAGAGAGAGAGTAGAATATAGGGAAGGAGAGAATTTCATGGCTTTGAGAACCTTCCACTTGCCTGATGGCATTTACAGATTTTGTATAAAATCTAAATAAGTTGTGGGCAAAGATGTAATTATAAAAGACCATTAAATTGAGTATTTGTATTAGGAATATGAAATTTGACGCGAGAAAAGTATTCATTTTCGTAATTAAGTAACTTATTATTCAACAATAAATGAACAATTTATCAGAATGTTCCACAAACGGTAAAATTTTCTTTGGTATGCCAAAAGGCATTCAGTAGAATCTCCGCTTCCTCATTTACGCAAGAAAAACTGGATATTGAAATTTCTCATAGATTAAACAACTTGGTAAAAGATTTACTTTAAAAAGAGAACTAAATAAAACTTATGAATTATAGTGGAAGAATGCCGATGCGTAAAAGCAATGACCTTTGTCTGAGGTATCAAGTATTTGAATTTCTTCTCATTTTCTTTTTATACTTGGTGGGTGATTGGCAGAACGACTCTTTTTCTGTCTTTCTCTGAGTGAGTGTTGCAGAGAATGAGAGTTTGTTTACTGTGGATGGGACCACACTCCATTTCCTATACATATATATATATATATATATATATATATATATATATATATATATATATATATATATATATATATATATATATATATATATATATATATATATATATATATATATATATATATATATATATATAATTTTTTTAATGCATGTTCAAACCATTTTAGCCTTTTTATATTAAGGAAAAAGTTATACCAATTAGGTGTACGTTTATCTTAACTGTGACGTTAGACGGATTATTGGACTCGAGCGGATTGTTTCCAGAAAGAGGGTCATTTTTTTGAGGCAGAGAATCACCATATTTAATCTGGAAATGAATCCATATTACCGATGATCAAATGAAGCTCTCTTGTTTGCTTATTCTTCCAAAGGCTATACTAAATCAGTCCTTTCAAAATCGTAAAGACACACTTTCATTTAATTCTGTATGTCACTTTATTTAACACTACTACTTGAACAGAACCCTATGACTGAGTCGTTTTTAAAACCTATGTCTGAGAACACTAAAGACCGAGGTTGCATTCACCAGTAATTATGACTCTATAAATTTATATATATATATATATATATATATATATATATATATATATATATATTTATATATATATATATATATATATATATATATATATATATATATATATATATATATATATATATATATATATATATATATAACATTTATTCAGAACGAAGTAAGTGGTGTTCGAAAACGTTTGCCCGCCAGGGGAAGGCTAAATCTTATTGCAAAAACTCGTAAACTTTTTAATGTGTTTTGAAGAAACAGATGCTAACCTTTCCAGACTTCGCCGAGCCTTCTCATCTACATTCGAGCGTGGGAGCTCATCTTTAATCCAAAAAGTGTACATTATTTTCCTGCATACGTTCTCTTTCTCATGTGGCCATTTGCAACCTCTAACCTTATTGAGATAAAAGCTCGCTGCTTCTTATTCTCTTGTCTTTTTTTTTACTATTCTTTAGTAACTTGTTGTTTCACTCATTATCCTCTGCTAGCTTTCATTTTCTCCTTCTCTTCATCTTATTGTCTGTACAACTACTCATGCAGGTTATTTTAAAATGTATATAGGTATTATTTCGTTTTCTTCAGATGCCTTCTTTTCGAAGCCGAAAAGAGACAATAACAAAAATGAAAAATGTTGTGGATCTTTTTCTGTAATCATCCTCATATACGTAATATCATTTTACTTCCTTTAAAAAAAAATAACAACTATTCTTTCTCCTTAATGTTTGAACGAATCTGTTGGTATTTAATAATCCTTTTCTTTAGAGAGTTGGTCTAAGTAAGTGTGGATCATCCGTTTTTCAACTAATTACAATCACTGGATCCCCACCTGTTTCTGACCTACAAATAGGAATCTTAATCTGTTACAAGAACTATTTTGCTTCCGATTTCAAACGTCATCAAACAGGAATTTTTGGACATAGAGTAAACATGCCTGTAATTTCAAATATCTCTTACTGTATTTTTATCAGTCATCAGTTAACCATTTCATCAGTTCACTATATGGTTATATGAGATCCCTGTTTAATACAGCTAATTTGTATATTTTAAGTAAATAATAGAAATATGCTGGAGTTTTACTTATTTCTGTATATGTTTCATAATTCTTTTCTTTAGTCATGTCAATTTTGGTCATGATATTAATTTAATCAGTAATTAGTATTGTAATACTGTATATATATATATATATATATATATATATATATATATATATATATATATATATATATATATATATATAATTTTTGCCACAAATGACATCTAAGTCATACATTCTGTTTGATTACTTATTAATGAAAATTTTTCCATTCATCATATGCCTTTATGATTACTTCCTTAATCTAGCCTTACTGCAGTACTTATACCTCGAAAAACAGATCGTTTCCGTATAATGGTTCTAGTAGATTAGTACACACATTCCAAGGCTAGTTTTTATAATGAATTCGTTTTTGTGAATGTGTACGATATCACATAAAGGTGAAAATCTCATAATAACCTTTTTATCCCTATAAAACCGATGACCATAAAACCTTTCTCAATTTCCTTGGAAAGTGAACCAGGGGGATGAAAATAATTCACGTAACTGCTCACATTCTGTTTTAACCCCTGTGGCCATGGGAGGGGAAGACCACATTCCCGAGCAGGCAGGGTTTCTACAAAACCCAAAACCGAATTTGCATCTGCAGTGCTGTTGTAAAGTATGACGCGGGCTGGAAGGTTTCGTGAAAGTTCAAAGATAACGCTTATTTCAGGCGGAAGCTCTCGACGGCTAACTTTTTGTGCGGCAGGGTTTTATGCCAAAAACGTCCATCTCTGATTTTGGTCTGAAATTTTAATTATGCCCCTTGCAGGATTAGGCCATGGAGTAAAGTGTTGTGCCACTGGAGTTAGCTGTGGTGAGTGCTCAGACGCAATAAGCCAATAATTCGACGTGACAATAACATTTTAATTATCATTTTTTATGCCATTTTTCCCACAAAAATTGGTGCTTTGTGAAAAAAAAAATTTTTTTGCTGCTAAGGAAAAAAAATTAAAATAATGAAATTGATCCCCTAACGCTATTACTTTTTCAAGTATTTGTACACAAGTGGTCAATATTGACCATTTGAATGCGCCTCTCTCTGTACTGTAAGATAAAGCGCAGAATATAACATTGAACCATCCTTGTAATGTTATTAAATCATGTAACGTGTATACGTTTTCTAACAGAGAAAATGGGCCAAAGAATCTGGGGTGGATCGTGAGTTAACGTCGAAGCCCAATTTACAAAAGTTCTTATAAGTCATCGGTAAAATTGACGAATATATTCGTATATTTAGCACCAAATACTTCTTAAATTTCCATTTGATGCTAAATATACGATTACATTCGTTGATTTTACCGATGACTTATAAGAATTTGCGTAAACTGCCAGGACATACTGATTATTGACATAAGTCCACTAACAGATCCATGCTAAACAAATAACCGATAGAGTAGTTTTTTTTTTTATTTCTGTCGTGTAACAAAATACTGAAAACTATTTTTAGTGATAAGCCTAAGCAGCAATGTTACTTGGAAACGGGCTGATCTTCTAAAGGGGCTTTGCAACCAGGAATTATCGTTAATCATAATTCCAGGCAGCAGATGAACATTACTTTTTTTTTATCTCCGTAATCAAATAATAAAATATATTCATGAAACCATTGACACAATTATTGTTACAAGTTTTAAATTTCTTTTTGTAGTGTCTGAAACAATCAGCCTATTACTCATGCTCCATAAAGAGACCCTAAGACTATTCATTTCCCAACTTTGTTTTTTTATAGTTAACATATTTGCTTTCTTTTAAAACACCAAGACAATTTTTTTTTTGTGGGGGAGGAGGGGACGCCGGGTTTCCTAGTAAGATATGCATAAGTCTTTGAGTATTCCTAGTGAAATACTCAAAGACTTTTGCATATCTTACTTCCCTTCTTATTTCCATATAGATGAATTTATAGTTTGCTTTGCTGGTAGCAAGACCTCACTTTTCAGCATCCTGTTTTCAGGCAGCCTTTCAGTCAAAGATTCTATTTATCCTTATCATCCCACGTTGCCTATCTCCAAACCTATACTCGCCAATATTATCTGCTTGTAAGGTTCAAAAGTTTCTCATAGGCTTAAAGACTGACGATATCTGGATCAAATTTCAGAGCAATTCCTTAGTGACTGTGAATTAATTGGTTCATGTGCCATGGCAATTTTCATGCCCAGTCATCAGATTCCACTGTTTTCCTAGTTTAGTCTAACCATAGAGTGTGACTGCACTGATCCTTAAACTCACTCTGCTTTGGCATCAGCTGTTATTTGTTAAGCATGTGAAACATTTTTAAAATGCAATGGATTTAGGTTTCTTTGCCTGAATACCCAATATGCCTTCTGAAAGTCAGATTGTGTTGATATTCCTTTCTGATAGATGGGCCTTTCGTTACTCTTTCTGCGGTTCTGTGAAATCATTTATCACTGCTCTTCCGTATTTGACAGAGGTCTGCACTGGCTCCTGCTTGTAAAATATTGTTGTTTATGATTTTACCCTCTTTCTCTGTAAGCTTAGCTTTAGGTTTTTATCTAATCATTTTTATCAGTTGTTGTTAACATATAACAGCCACTCCATTCCAGTTTTTAGCATTGCTTCTCAGGGTCCTGTTCTCTTCTGCATTAATGTCCCTCGCACGCTATTTTCTCTATCCTTGCCATTCCTGACGATTCAGCCTTTGTATTGTCTTTTACATTCACTTCCCGTTTATCAGTACGGGTTGCCTTCATCCTCATGATGTAAGAGTAATGTAAGCGCATGACATTATTACTTCAAGTAGAATATGCCGAACTGAAATATAATTCACATAGTTTAGAAGAAAAGGCTCACAGGAAGTAGGAAACGTTAGTGACAAAGTTAAGAAAGTAGGTGATGCAAAACCAGCAGCGGAAACATCCTTTTCAGGATATGTAAGAACTCTGAGTTGTTAACCAAGAGGCCCTATTCACACCAGTCCAATAATGGATAAGGGTGGAAGAATAAATGAGATGAGCAACATGGAAAACGAAATCATATCTCTTATATAGAGACATCATACGGTAATGGGTATGGGTTGCAACTCAATTACAAAAAGCACTAAATCTGCGGGTACCCTTTTTAAGATCCTGAATACCGCGACAATGCCGGATAGTGCAATATCCATAAATATATGCATTTCAGAGTACAAGTAGAAACAATTAATAAAATGTAATTTGGCAAAAAGCAAAATGCTACCTGTTCTTGACAATCCCACTAACAGCTGACGTATGTATGCCTTTTAACTTTCACTAACTTCATATTATAGGAAAAAGAATGAATGAAAACGAATAAAAAACAATATGTGAATGACCCTTCGAAATTTTATTTTTGACAACATAACATAAAACCTTGTCAGTTAGTGACATTTCAGATGACAACGACCCTTCACTTCTATTAGGACAGGGTCATAAAAACGCCCGGTCAAAACTGGGTATTGCCGCAGCCGACCTGACTGTTTTAATCCCCGTCACTCAGATTTAATGAAAGGTCATTTCTGCAACTCTGTTTTGCCTTTTTTGGACAAAATGGCCGTAAACAAAGCTTATATAACAATTTATTGCCCTGCTGAAATTTGGAATAGTTTCTTATACTGAGTGGTTCCTTTCATATTCAGACAAAATATTACAATATTTTGATTTACTTATGTTAGAGTATATAGCCTTTACATTGATAACAGAAAAATCGTAATTTTCATTCATCGTGTTTCCTAATTTCCCTTCTACAGCCCAGGTACTATGATAAGAAATGAAAGAAAAATCTTTCACTTTTGTTATAGAGCATCATTCTCTCAAGAGATATGTAACAAACAAGAACAAAAATCGTTATATATCATGGGAATTAAAATAAGTGCAATGTAATAAGCACTCTGCATATGGGAGAATTTCAAAATTTTTACATTGCATCCTGTACCTAACGTTTAAGTATTCTGTTCGTTGCATAAATCCTCTGGGAAATCATGCGAAAATATTGTATCGTGTAACACCTCCAGTCGGCGCAGCATGAAGGTAAATTCTATTTTGAAAACTTACTGTTCCATGAAAGCTACGTAGCGCAAAGTATTAGTAATAAATAATGTGAAAATACTTGGTGTGATGTTCAGATGTACAGTATTTACGCCTACACAGCACAATACACACACACACATACACACACACACACATATATATATATACATATATACAAATATATATATATATATATATATATATATATATATATATATATATATATATATATATATATATATATATATATATATATAGTCCAATTCCTTATCAGTAGTCAGAAGGAGAGATGCATCATCTGCATTATCATTTGCATAATTTCATCAGATTCAGTAAAGTCGCTATGTAGGAAAGGAATAATTATGAAGTTAAAGTAATCATTTAACGAACATTCTGTCAGTGATTATAACAGCTTGACATCTGTAATTCAAAAAAGAATGTGTTTTAATCAATCCAATTACTTCAGTAGGGAATCATGTAAGTTTTATTGACCTTGGCATTTTGACACTTTTTACTGATAATCCCAATCTTTCTCGAAGGGCTTGTTTTAAATCAGAGACCGAAGAATATACCAGGAATTGCTAAAAAAAAAAAAAAAACGAAACGTACAGTATTTGTATAATATGTAATACACGTGGAAAAGTTTTACAGTGTTGAGAGTCAGCTGCTTCACTTTATCAATAAAACTGAAGATTGAACGTAACTGGACGTTGCTTGTTTTGAAAGCACTGTCATATTCTTTCAAATGGTGGCCATGTATATCAATTAAGTTTAACGACGGAGCGTTTGTGTAACTGTAGAATAAAAGGATCATAAAATACATTCGAGGGAACAGCTCTTCGGTGCTCCGAAAGGTTTTTGATGCTCAGAAATATAACTCTTCATCATCATTTATTAGATAACGATGCTAAGAAGTAAAGGGAACAAACACTGATTCACTTTGCAATATTATAATTTTAGAAATTGATCATATATTTAAGTTTGCCTCCACTTATTCCTAATATCTTTTGTTTAGCAATTCTTTTTGTTTTTTCATAATGATGTTCGTTGCGTCTAATTCAGCACTTGGGTGCTTTGCTTACTTTGTTTCCAAGGGACAATTAAACAACACCTGTCAATTTCTTGTAATTCTTCGTCCAAAAATCCTCACCTTTCCCTTCCGCCCCCTCCGCCATTACAAACTTTTCCTGACTTTCCTTAGATTTATTGAACTTCTGCAACGCAAACTTTTCTTTGTCTTTGTTCTGTCTCATAAACGTTTTTCTTTTTTCCTGTTAAGTTCTATAATTATATCTCTTGAATCACGAAACAAAAGTGAATCAGTTTGAAAGAATCTGGCTTAAACTTCGAAGAGACTTTAGCGTCTTTTCACCCTGCCTTTCTTACTTGACTCATATTCTGTTCCTAGTGTGGTTGTTTTTCTTTTGATAGCTCATGGATTTTGGAGCAGTGAATTTGGGAATGCATAATTATATATATATATATATATAATATATATATATATATATATATATATATATATATATATATATATATAAATGTGTGTGTGATGGATATAATTACACTGACTCGTGGTTTATGTCACAATTGTCACGGGAGGAAAATTAAACATTAGGTGTAAATCCTGTGTAGTTTCGACTTAATATCTAAGCCATGTTCCGATGACTGAGACTTGATGGTGGAAATTTACAGTATCTGTGATACAGGAACAGTACAAACGAACATACAGACCTGTGAAAACCAGATATTCTCATCTGACAGGGTGAAGGAAGTGAAGCCTATACTCATTCGCGTCTGATATACAGTCTGCAATTTATAAATCTGATTTTGTATGCGTGTGGATACTAACCTCTTTCCAGTCCGTGCCAACTACCTTTCTTGAAATCTGTACATTTCATACGTATTTGTTTTGAAGTTAATGGATGGTATGATTGTTTCCGGCAACAATTACGAACATTCACTTAGTATATCTCACATATGTATTATGCTTTCTGTTCTCTTTCCCAATAATTTTCCAGTTTGACCTGCATGAAAGTTGTCACAAGACTTACTTGGGATCTGATAAACACACCTTAAGTGTTGTCGGGAGAGTTCTTTATAAATTCTCTCTTCACTGTTTTGTCGTTCCTAAATCTACATCATATTCAAAATTTTAAGCTGATGGAGAATATATTTGAACTTATTATTATATGGCAATAGAATCAGGTTTCTTGTTTTGTAAGTTTTCTGTTATCAAAAAGTTATTTTTGATGGTTTTACTGTACTGAGTAATGCTGATTCAGGGTGTTTGAACTCCTTGCCTGTATTGAGAATTATATCTATTCCATTGTCAATGTGTTCACGGTTACATATACGTAATGATTTTAAAAACGTGGATGTAAAAATTGATTCCTTAAATTTATTGCTTCGACCAGAATAAAAAAAGGTACATATCCAGGAATATTGTTAGGGATTCTGTACATATCTTCTACGTAATTGAACCACACTATATTATGTGGAACGATTGTTTTTAATGATTTGCTTTTGAAAAACTCGATGTAAAAATGTATCCTGGTATCAGTGCAACATTTTTCAAGTAGAAGGGATCCTTCCTAATTTCATCAGCTTTAAAATATATAAATCTGGGAAGTGTGGGTGCACAGAGAGAAACTGTTTAATTAGCTATATTTGTATGTATACTATATATATATATATATATATATATATATATATATATATATATATATATATATATATATATATATGGATTTTATTGATATGCGTCTTCCTTTTATAGAAGATAGAGTATCAGTAACTACTACAGTTTCTTCTTTCTCGCACAAGTTATTGGGATAGATTTATAGTCCAATAACTTTACATATATATATATATATATATATATATATATATATATATATATATATATATATATGTATGTGTGTATGTATGTATGTATGTATGTATGTATATATGTATATGTTGTATGTTATATACTATAACTCAGAAGTATATGATCATTAATTATACTCAGAGAAAAGGGAAACAGGTCATTTGTAAAATACTGATAAAAGCTTAAATAGTTTTGCCTTTGGAAGACTACTTGCAATAAATTTCTTATCTACTCCGTTTGATACTTTCCAACAAAATTGGAGGAAATTATTAAAATAAAAAACTCTGTAAAAGGATTATGTTGTTTCTCATGACTGGTACCTGATTAACAAAACACCTACAAATTGAGTTTTCTAAACACCACGACAAGTTTAGTATCATGGTATCAGAGAATTTTCAGATTTGCGTATCATCTTTTCGTTTTCCCGCAATCTCTTCGAAATTTTTCACGTTGAAAAGTCTCTTTCAGTCGTACTTCAACCCCGGACGCAGTGTTATTTGATTTGCTTTCCGAAGAGGCAACTAAACAACACTTACTAAGCCTTTGGTAAGTTTTCTTGCCATGACAATTTCTTTCCCTGTTCCTTCCCCCACCCTCCTTCACGGGGTAACAACAATAATTAAAACTTTTGCTGACTAGCGTTAGATTTATTGAAGATCTCCAACTCCAACTTTTCTTCGTCTTTCTTTTGTTTTATTGCGCCGACCTCATAAATGTCACGATACGCAACGGGAATGAAGCGTAACGTAATATATTTACAGTATATATAATATATATAATATTATATATACACACACATATATATATGTATATATATATATATATATATATATATATATATGTATGTATTTATATATATACATATATATATATGTATATATTCATATACATACATATATGTATATATATATATATATATATATATATATATATGTGTGTGTGTGTGTGTGTGTGTGTGTGTATGTGGTGTATGTATATGTGTGCGTGTGTGTGTGTGTGTGCGTGGTTACGTGGTATCTCAAGGGTAAAGCACTGTAAAGTGTATGGTTCAGCCTTGGCCTATTTTCCACAAGTCGACCTCTCTGTTATTGGTTAGCAATGGGGTCAAGAAAAGAAGTATGGCCTAGCAACCTCATCCCTTGAGATTTGCTGAGATCCGAAATAAAAAAGATACAAATATACATACACACACTGCTTATGTTTTGAATAGATATGTTGAATCTAGATATAGGATTCTCAAGATACATTTGTCTACTAACATTGTCTGTTGAAAGCAGTGATTGTTCCAAGAGCAATCTTGATAGCATTTCAGATATTTAGTTTCTAACATATATATTTCCATACGAACTCTATACTCACATTTGCATTATTGAAGACTTAATATTCCAAAAGCGCCGTCAACTGTGCTTTTGTAAATTACACAAGATGTGAAAAATCTGTAGAAAACACCCTCACCTCTAAAAATTAAGAAAAGTCTATAAAAGATCTGCTCTCTATTTTTATGCTACATGATAAATGGTTTTAGTTATTTCTATTTTCTACAGCGTTTCATCTTTTATTTTCTCGGAGACTTTCTACCCAGCTCGAAAAATATCCTCTCTTTTTTCTGGACTGCAGCTGCAGGCCATGTTGTATGATTAGATTTCACAGTTATGTAACATTTCCTAAGTTCAAGTAGAGAACTTTCCTAACCTTCTCTTCCCACTCTGTTTCGTGGTGGGTTTGAAGGAATAATAGCTCTTCTTGACTCTTCCTAGTTGCTGGAATTCAACCTCAGCACTAATTTTTACTTCCACACAATTGCGCTGTCTCGGAGGGATCTTTCATTTTTTGTCGGGTAAAAATTGAATCGGAAAGTTACGAAACGAAGAGAATTCCTTAAAACGTACTTTAAACTTTTGATATGGTTTTATATTTTTTCAACGGATGATTTAACTTTCTGTGACTTCGCAGCGTTAACCAAGATACGTTTTTTTTTTTCTTTCTTTCTTTCGTAGTTCCTTACCACTTTTGAGACTAAGAAAAGACTTTTTGGGCTGGCATCTTGCCATTGTTAATATATAACAATAATTTAGGGGAGTTTGAATGAAAGGAAATTTTCGTGAACATCGCATGGCATATTTATTCTCATACGAAAGTATTCCACATGGTGGTTATTAAGAATCGGAAACAAGGATGCATGCGTAATTTCAAGAGATATCGACTGAGGGGAAAATGGCACCGAGGGGAATTAGAATTGCATGTATTTCAGAAAGCAGACTTTGGGCCTAAGACGGTGGACTATTAGAAAATATAAGAAACGGGAAATGGCGTGGCTTAATGACTTCGCAAAAGAAGCAATGAGAGGCATTCACGTGGCTTACAATGAAACATAAGATACCCAACTGGGAAAACTGACATTTTTTTTCATAATATTCTTACGTATGCCATTGAAATTTAAAGGTTATCAAACTAACATCATTCTTAAGTAAACGTATAATTGGTATTATTTTTGCTCCAGCTACTCTGTATTAAAGTGGTAATAACAAAAAAAACTGAAGTTCTAATATATGTTTAAGTTCTAAAACTGGATTCTGAAACACTGCTTTCTTCACGTTTTTTATATACTTATTACTATTTATGACCTGATGACCAAGCTCACAAGCCTAGGGCTGTGACCTAAGCCCAGTGCCTTGGCCTTTCACAATCATGAGTGCAGTAAAGGTATCCTATTTCATGAAATGCAAAAAAAAAAAAAAAAAATTAAAAGTTGTATTGGAAAAGGTTAAATAGACAGCAGCACATTTCCTAGTGGATGATAGTAAAAATGACTCCCTCTTTGGTGCATATTTATTTTGATCTCAACTTTCTGAGAATTTCATTGCAGCCTCCCACAGTCGAGAAGGCTCTCCCAGATGACTTACTTTACCGCTTACTGTTTGTCGGATCCACCGCAATAATCAGGTTTGCTTAATTCTCAGTCTTTAGATCGCTTCATGGGTGTTTAGTGGTTTCTTATTGTGACCATTATTGTTAGAGTATATATCGGTTTTATAGAATTGGTCTTCGCGTTCTTGCATGTCGTCACCTTCTTCAGGTGGCAGTAGCTAATATAAGTACCCAATCATACTCCAGCGAAAAAACGTAACTTCATAAACCCAGCCTCACCTTATCTTTTTTTATTATTATTAATTTTGATACTCATATCTATCTGGAATATTTGAGATTAGATTCTTTCAAAAATAAGTCCCATAAATGGCTCATGGTATGGTTAATCTTGGACTAATAGACGTAAGAGAAGAAGAGAATGAAAATATAGGAAATGTTAACCAATACTTCAGCATGTTATAGGATGGAAAGCATTATTCAAAATAATTTTGCAATGGTTTATTTGAATAATAAAAAAGAACTGTAAGATGGGTACTTTTCACATCTGTGCATGCAAGAGAGAGAGAGAGAGAGAGAGAGAGAGAGAGAGAGAGAGAGAGAGAGAGAGAGAGAGAGGGGGGGGGGGGGGTTGGGGGGGAGGGGTGCGGGAGAAGAAAACGACTGGATAATTACGAAGAATTAAAAAGTGAAACCAACCGTTGAAAAGTTTCGAAATTATCTTGGAAGATTAGAGAAAATTTTTAGGAACTCTTCGGATCCCAAGTAATCACTGAATCTTTTCTTGCGTTTACCACTTATACGATTATGCAGCTGCTGTAAAGATTTTACATAAGTACGGTATCTACTTTAAAGCTTAAAGTTCATTTGCAGTGCTGGGAATGCTATATTGAACAATCGTTCATGTTGTAAATATCTTGTTTATTTTAGTCCGCCGTACTTTTAGCTGCCATTGAAAAAACGATCCGTTATCCTGTTGCCTAGAAAGTATGTTATGAAAAGGCCATCTTGCAAAGTAGCTTGAGAGGGGAAAATACTGAAGCATTTAAAATGTGTATTTTTGTTGTTTTATCTACATAGCGTTTTTTTTTTCTTCGTTTTAACGTGCTTTTTCCCATTTTTATATGGGGTAAGCACGATGCCTTCTTTTTGAAGGACTTTGATTTGGCGTTGGGGTAGGCCGTAGCCTCGATCGGCTGCCCTGCCTGACATCGCTTAGACCCCGGTAACGAAAGTGTACATGTATCGTACCAAATCCCCAGCTCCCTTTCTCCCAGCAGCGAGGAGAACTGGGCGGTTAGGTCGACAGTTCGAGACGTGTGAGGTGTCTGTTATGTTTTTAGAAGATGTTGGAGTGGCTTTGTTTATGTGCGTATTAGTCTGCAACACCCGTTTGCTTTCAGTAAACCTATCCGTTGATTACATACGTAATCCCGGGTGTCTACACGGATAGCAAAGTGTCCGCCTCTCTGATCGGTCGGCTGCGGATTTGAACCCGCGCCACAGACCTCTATGATATCTACATAGCGTAATGTATGCTAAAGTAATGACTTGTTCACGCACAGGTAGCGAAGCGAATGTCCGTGTTGTATTACGCGAATACTTTTCAGAATTGTGAGTAAAAAATAACAATACGAAAAGAAGTGTCTGATTAATTAAAACATTAGTTACTATTCTCTCAACCTAGCAAACGGTTTTGCAAACCTTAAACATCCGACAGTAACGATAAAGTTGGTCTTTGTAAGTCTTTTTTTATGGGAAATGAAATGCATGTTTACTATATAAAACGACTCTGAAATAAGGCCAGGGTAAAATTCTGTAAAGGAATTGTCTACACCCTCCTAGGCGAAAATACTGGGAAGCAGATATGCTTACTGAGGGAGAGAATTACTAGGTTTACAGAAAAAAAAGAAAACGTCATTAATTTAACTGAGGGAGGGAAGCCAACCAACTTGTGTGATGTAAAACACATGTCTCTCAATAAGTATCAAAACGAGTTTTCCAATATAGAGTCTATAAGTATTTAATCACTCTATTCATAATTAAGGTGCACAGTCTAGATAATGTGCCCTATGGAGTATCTGATTATACACAAAATTCATCTGCAGTAGTTCAGAGACAATCTCTACCCATCCTTTAGAGAAACTGTATTGCATCTATTGAAACAGTAGAGAATTACATTCACTAGAAAGCTAGAAAGGAAATGACGGTTAAATATTGTATGAGAAAAGTCTGCCGAGATGTAAGAATTAATTTATATTGAGGGGGAAACTTATTCTGAAACACTGAATAACGTAAGTGCATACAAGAAATGATGAAATGAAGAGCGAAGTAATGAGTTTATATTGGAAATAGCTGAAAATAATAGGGAGTAGTGTACTTAACTTTCTCTCTTTATGGTCATTACAATCTGAGAAATTTTATTACTAGGAAACTTTATTTATTTGAGAGGCAAAAAAAAAAAAAAAAAAAACTAGGACATTGTAACTCAATTTTTCTTGATACGTGTATATAAGTAAACATATTAGAAGAGGCCAGAACCCGACATTAAGATGTCAAGATTTTTATAGGCAATAAACATTATCGAATTCTTTGAATGACTAAATTAGAGAAATCACAGTTCCTTTTGGATTCTAAAATATCTCTGCTTACATCCTGAATTTAACTGAACAACCGACTTTCATTGGATCACATCATCGGTCAGACAATATAAAATTTGGGAAAGATACAAATGTACACAGGCAGATATACTGAAAGTTTTTCTGTATGGCTATATCTGGCTTCTTTGCTACTATGCATTCGGCAATCCAAAAAGGGTCGGCCAATGTTACCGAGTTAACAGATATTGCGTAACATCGTATGGAATAAATCCCCTATTGTTGGCTCTTTTTTTTTTATTACGATGAGTCTTGGGACAATGTCCAGGGACAAATATCGTGGAAGGCCCGACGTCCCTCTAGTATTCCCGTTAATTATATCGAGGAAATTGAAATACCCATGAAAAAATCAGACGCACGGTTGATGTGAATGGATATCTGCCAAATGAATATGCAGTATATTCTGAGGTGCTGTAAGGGAATGTTTTTATTATCTTTGTTGTTTTCTCTTATCATTTAAAATGGAAAAAAAGGCATTAATACATATTTTTCAGACTACAAACGAACAAATGATATTGTTTAAATCAGTTAAACAAAACAAGGTCTACTAATATTGTTTATTAGAATACTTCATTCAAATCATCGAAAGAGATCAAATTTAAGGCAAATGTTAGATAAACAGAAATAATAACACAGTATGAATAAAGAAATTAAATAATTCCAGATGAACAAAGTTTCATGATGACTGAATCCTTCAAACAATTAGAAACAGTGATATCCTAATCATGTTCTCTTGAAGTTTGACTTTAGTGAAATCCGAAAAAAGGCAGATCAGGCAATGGCTATGCTAAATAAGGTTTGGGCTGGTATTGCATACGAAATCAAAACTCTACGTTAACATAGCATCATCTTTATTGGTATGAGGACATTAATCAAAACAGAGTTAAGTGAGAAATTTTATTATAAGTTTAGTACGTAATATGATAATCCTGGAAGGGAGATGGATATTACTTAAACATATCCTTCGCACTCCCTCAGTGAGAAAAATACTTGATAGTATCTGCCGGATTCCTCTGGCCACAGGAGGAATTGGAAGCCTGGACCAATTTGGAATGGTGCCGTTAATGATGTCGACTGTATAAGCTTTTGGCTGGAAAAAAGGAAATTCACTGAAGGTACAGTTGTTGCTTAGAAAAATGATAAAACATTCGCAGAGTTATACTATGAGGAAAAAATATTTAATATTCATAGAATTTTCTATCTTAAGTAATGAGACAAGAAATTACAGACAAGGTATTACAATTTCTTAACATGTAAACTTACTTTACGGAAAGCCTTTAGCTTTGCTTATGCAAGTCACCTTGGAACTAATTATATAAAAATTCTTTTCATAAAAAAAACATCTTTATGGAGATTCTCGGGTCTTTACTACGAAGGATTTGATTTTATCTTGACAGTTTCCGTAATCTTTTTCCTGAAAATAAACTTTATAACGGATTTTCTATTTTTCTGTTTTAGGACATATAATGAATAAAGATTACTTATACATCTATCATTAAAAACTGTTTCACATTTATCATTTTAACCGTAATTCTGTAATATGGCCCAAATTTCGCTAAATTATAAAAAAAGAAACCAACACAACATTTGGTAATTAATGTAAATTCATAATATATTATGAAACACTGTTAACATCTTTATAACAATACTAGATCAATACCCATATAGTTCCTTATGTGAAAATTCTCATTAATCATGATGTGGAACGGAAATTGAACCAAATCACAGCTGAAGTTATTGAAATTCAACTATATTCTTTTAAATTAACTCACCTCTCTTGCAGTTGTTGAGAACCAGTGATGGTGGAGGTAATCCGCCGTAACTGAAGTGAATATTTTACCCCAATGAACCTTAGAATGATTTGGTTTAATGACATAGAGAAATTTAGGATCTTCAGAAAGAGTTACGCCTAATTTTCAACCAAAAACATCCTACTTCAGTCAGTTTTCAGAATGGAATTTTGTAGAATCGTATATTTCTTACAGAAACCGCAATTGCCAGTGCAAAAAGTTAAGTTCTCGTTGGAGTTCATTCCTAAAACTTTTCTTTAATAAGATATAAAGGCACCTGGAACTTCGAAGTCATCATTCATACTCCATTCTCTCGAACTAAATTCCAAGTCTGTCTTCGCTTCAGCCGGCAATTGCAGACCCCAGAATTGTCTGCTTGAGGTGCCATGAAAGACGTTCAATCAACACCCGCTAAATTCTTCAAACTTTTACTTTTGACGTCGATTTTTTCCTGCCCTCGTTGTCGTTTCCTCCTTGATGCCATGCTCAAATGGCATTAACTGCAGACTCTCCTCGAACTTTGGAAGCTTTAATGACGCACTGTTTTTCTTGACTGCGTTTCTTTCTCATGTAAAATCTTTTAGTGCTGAAGGTGAAAATAAAAGATTAGTTGCTGGAAACGAACAGAACTTAACTAAAGGAACGAGACGGACCCCTTCCCTCTGTAATTTAGTCTTTTCTTACCTTTCATTGAACTGCAATCAGTGCCCAATATTCTGACATTGTAATTAGGATTTCTTCGCACTTTACCGCCCAGGGTTTAATTAATGTCCCCAGAATAACATTTGTTGGTAAGCAGGCGGACGCAATTTGAGGTGAATTAAGACTTAATCGTGAATGAAAAAAATGCAGGGAATATTCTGAGACCTGATGGAATGTGTCGGTGATTTCGAATAATCTAAAAAGGTTTAAGGATGCTATTGAATAGATTAATATAAAAGATTAATAGGATAGTGCCTTTAAATAATAATGCACTGTTTGCCTTTTTTGTAACGAAACAGGGTGATGGATTAAACTTTCTTTGGCACTGAGTTTTTCCCCAAGAAAACAGTTGGAAGTATATTCAGCAAATGATATACTTCCAACTGTTTTCTTGGGGAAAAACACAATGCCAAAGAAAGTTTAATCCATCTTTGGCATTGAGTTTTTCCCCAAGAAAACGGTTGGAAGTATATTCAGCAAATGATATACTTCCAACTGTTTTCTTGGGGAAAAACTCAATGCCAAAGAACGTTTAATCCATCATCCTGTTTCATAACAAAAAAGGCAAACAGTGTTACGTTCACTGTGAATACTCTTATAGGAGACCACAAGTTTCTTAATCGAGAAATATGAAATATTTTCATCTTAAGAGATGACTGCCTAAAAAAAACTATAGGTACCTAGTCTCTATGGTCTTCTGTTCATAAAAGTTATTTTTTATGATGAATTTGTTATGATTACACTAAGTCGAATATTGACTCTTTCACCCACACGAGTAAAGAACTGAGAGAGTAAATTCTTGACAGCCCTCACGAGTGAGGTGAGAAAGTATAATAGGGTATAAATAAGTATCACAATTTAATTAAGATTGGCCTCCTTTAATGTATAGTCTTGTTTTGTATGGGAAATGGAACGGACGTGTAATTAAGGTGGGGAAAATGATGAATAAGTGACTAATACAATTTCATTTGAGGTTACCTGCTTCTTACCTAGGATAACTGGATGAAAAACCTATATTTCGTTTGGTAGAGTAAAAATAGTTGGATATAATTTTTCGGAACGGGCTAAGAAATCGGAAACATAATAAAGTATAACCCTATGATAATGTTCCTTGACATCCAGAGTTTAAACAGTATAATCTCCTACTGGTGTGTTCATTATAAATATTCTTTTTTTTATTTTAATCAGAATGACAGGTTATAAGAATTGGTCAGTGAAATCTTAAACATCTGATAACGCTGAAATTTCATTACCAGAAGGCAATTCTTACTTGACTCATTACTTCATTTGCAGAAGCTGTTCTTTAATCACTTCCACAGTTCATTCAGTCCTAAATCAAGACCAAATTATAACATAAGAGAAGATCGTTAACGATGACAAAGCCCACAAATATTAAAGAAGGTTTCGGAAATAATTTCGAAAGTTCTCAGAGTAGCTGTAATCTGTATCAAGTAAGCTTTATATTAAAACCTGTCTTTGTCTCAAGGAAACCATTATGTTAGGTTCTCTTAAAACAATTAGAGTTAGGAAAATTTTTTTTTAATTTCGATAATTGGACACCTTTCTCTCTACCCTACAGCATAAGCTATCCCGTTGAAAAATTGAAAGAAAATGACAGAATTGAATCCAGTTCTTTTTCTTTCTCTCGCTGTACCAATCACAAGGCGAAATAAACGGGAGAAAATAATTTCAGAATGTTTCATTACGTAAACCCTCTGACGTCTACATTTGTAAATCCTGACGTCAACAACAGCATCTTCGTCATGCATCATGCAAAGGCTTGATATTGAGAGTGGGGGGTTTAGCAAACAATAAGTATACTAAAAAATAAAATCGGTTTGGGAAAATCTTTATAATTTTGTACCCTGTCCTCCATTCTAGGAGAATCCTCTTACAAAGTTATCACAAAAAACTTCCAGTTGATATATTACTTCATCCTAACTTTGCAGGCGAATGTTCATTGCAGGATGCGTCAGAATATGTTTTCAGCTGAAGAAGATAAATATTTTCTCTAAGGGCACTGAAAGGTCAAATGCGAACGCTATTTACTCCACCGTCTTCATTTATATTTCTTTGTAAATAGTTAATTTATATATGTAGGGAAAATAAATAATCAGGGCTTGACCTTGATTAATTTTTTATTATTTCTCTAGCCCTAACAATGTAATTAATGTAGAACTATTTGGATGAATTACTTAGATCTGACAAAAACTGGATGGCCAATTCCAGTAAAATTTTATTTTAAATACGCTAGACTGAAGTGAAATAGATTAAATTCATTAATTTATATTTTTTTATTTGAAAGCAATATATACGCAATTTCTCATGTAGGGGTATCTTGAAATAATTAGAATTGCACGTGTAAGAGTTCAATGTCTTTTCAACTTAAAGCATTTTGCACTCGAAGAAATCTTTAAAATATAGGCAAAACAACTCTAATACAGAGAATTTTAGATGAAATGATAAAGTTTACTCTCAAGGTAGGTGAATGTTGTCGGGGGATTTTGAGAGACAAAATAAATATATAGCTATAGATATACGTAAGAAATTCTCAGGTAGCCAAGAGTTATTATCGTAAGGAGAATAGGTTTGGACTTTTAGTAAAATTATTCCATAAGTGTTTCCAGTGAAGCTTTATATATCATAAAAAATGATTTGGTGAAAGACATCAGAATTATTAATACTTTATCTGTAAGATATTTCAATCGAACTCCATAAAAAATTATGAAAATATTAATTATACATCTTAATATAAAAATATGAAAACAAAATGGTTTCAGTCATAGACTTTCACTCATTTACACTTAGTTAACAAAACCCTGCCTACAATTTACTGTGGAAGAATAGCTAATACCTAAACTTCCATTTTTATACTTCTGTAGACGACTGAAGTCAAAGAGGTGGTTGCAGAGACCTGAATCATGCACATCGGGCCACAGTCCCTTTGGCTCCTCAGCAAAAGTTATATTTTATTGCCACTTACAAAAGCAGAAATCAGTGCACAAATCCAGTTCAATTGTATTCCTCAATCGACACCTTGGCATTTGAATAATCAACAGACAACCGAGCAGAGAAATGTAACAGCCTGCGAGGAGGATTAATAAAAAACAGGAAAATGTCAATAATAATGCAGGAATACATAATAATATTGTATGTACAACAGCTACGCTATCCGAACCAAGACACAAAGGGCCAGGGAGAGAGAGAGATAGTGAGAGGTGCATGTACCATGAATACTAGAACAAACTAACTCCACTGACAATAAGAGCCCGGTTTTTACAAATTAATTACTTTTCCGTATGTACGAGTATATGGACTACAAGAGAGCGATTAAGGGTCTCACAACTAATAAAATCAAGGTCATGGTAAAGTTTATGACATGCATCCGAGCTATAGCCTCAGTTCATCAAAGAAGATGGAGAAGGGTTATATTTAATTAGATCTTCAATTTTACTGAAATCAAAGGGAATGAAGATGAAGAGTCTCTGTCTAAAGGAGCTCCGAGCTGCAACACAACAGGTGTACGTGTGAGATCATCCCATCCGCGTACAAAGATAGAGAATGCAGTCACAAATCACCAACAAGGAGAAGTCTTTTCAGGACAGTGGTAGAAGATGGTTCCAAAAAGTACATAGAGATCACAATCTAGAGAATGCAGTCACAAATCACCAACAAGGAGAAGTCTTTTCAGGACAGTGGTAGAAGATGTTTCCAAAAAGTTCATAGAGATCACAATCTAAAAGAAATGAAAGTATATTCATCGGTGATCGTCCAAAGACTAGGACTTCGATTTCTCGGCAAATGAGAATTGATAGATGAGGCGCCCAAAGCGTGCAAATACAATGACGGTTAGTGTGTAGCGAAGGCGTGAGCAAGAGGCTGCGTCTTCAAACTTACTCATTTATTCAAACAACAAACAGACTACATTTGCGAGCGGAAATGTAGTGCCTGACACGAGGCGAACAAAACGGAGGTCAGGGTACAATCAGCTGATTTTGTTGGAGGATGGAAAGATGTACATAAATTAATATACAAGGCATGAATGAAGTTATGATACATATAGCTGAAGTGCTGACAATGTAATGCTTGTGTTAAGAATGATACATCTGAAATAACGTTAATATAAATAATAATATATGTACAAAGGGTACATGACATCTGCTTTGTTTCTTGCATGCATGTGCTTGGCACTCAGAGATGCTCGTTGTGAGGAGATTAGCCTGCCAGATAAGATGGACAGTGTGTGAATCCGTGTGGGACCCTACAGGTGTATAAATTACCTAAACTAACAATAAACATTGATACTATCATAAACGTGATCCATAGCGAAGTCACTAACAAAACAGCAACAAATTAATTTTTAATTGCTTTGCATACCTGTCCCCATAAATATCTTTCACTCAGCTATTAACTTACCTCTTCCTCAGGTGAATGAGACAGAGCCTAGACTGGTACATATCAGTTTAATTTAACACGATTAGAAACTTTTCTGAACTTTTGTCACGTTACTCAGCAATTATGTTTGAGGTATGACAGATAGTGACATTGCCTAAATATATATTCTAATATTAGGTGAATTCACCAGAACTTAGGGAGTTTAAACTTATCCTGTATCACAATGGAAGAGGGAAACAGTACAGAACAGAAAAAACAAACTGGCCTCAAAGTGATTATCCCTAAAAGTACTTTAGTCTTCAATGAAAACTGACTTTAATGATGAGAGAGAGAGAGAGAGAGAGAGAGAGAGAGAGAGAGAGAGAGAGAGAGAGAGAGAGAGAGAGTGAGTTATTTAAAACTGACTGCTACTATTGTATTATCTAGTCACTGCTGTCCCATGAAGAATCAGTGGTCTGGGATGTGAAAAAAAAAAATGTATCCAAAGAACGATGATTGCCTGGTGGATGGCTGTCAGTTCTTTTGGGGTGGGGGTGGGGAATACTCTCTACATGTCAGAGTCCTCTATATGCTGAACAGTACCACCACGGGACTAAATATTGTTACAATCTAGACGATGTAACACCAGGAATTGCCAGTGGTTTTGGATGAAATTTTGATGTGTCCAAAGGAAGAAAACATCCATTAAGGGGTTATGAACCCTTTAGTAAAAGAAAATACTCCTGAATGGCAGATGGACCTGTTCTAGTGGGATGCTGTACAAGGAAGAGTATAACATTCTTATAGTTGTACCTGGTGTGAAAGTTACTAATTGGCCTGGGTCATGGAGTTTGCAGCCTCATTTTTGTGTTAATAGCGGCAAAATCTGATGTGATTTAAAATAGTAGTTCTTGCTGTTTGTATGGGTGGGAATGGGAGTTGGAGAGACAAATATAGCTGATTTGTTTCAAGCTTGATGTTCATCGTTCAGCGAGGCAAAGATGAATGGGCAGTTGTTTGTAAGAATTGGGAGAAAAAGGAGTATAACTGAGAGGTTCATGAAAGTTAAGATCTCTAACATAGGTATGACAAGTGAGTCTATTTTGGCGTATTCTTTGAAATGCTGAAATCAGAGCAAGCCCATTTATATTTCGTAACCCAATATATTGCTGGATATTACCGGATTTTACGAAATGCTGTTTAAAAGGTAAATGCTATTTTTATCATTACTGAGATATTGACAGGTTACAGAACTCAACTGTATAAAAGTTATTACAATCTTCAAAGATTTATTTCTGTTTGCTTCTGTTTGTCTGTCTGTACATTTCACAGATTTTCGTGTGTAATAAAAACAACTTCTGCAAAATCTTAATGTATCTTTTAGCTATTTCTGAGGTAAAAAATATAATGCAAAACTATACTTTTCATTTAGGTAGTGACATCATTACAAAGAAGAAATTACCTTCTGGTAATTTTGTCCAGCTGTACTAAAGGAATGATGAGTAAGCTGCACGTTCATTTCGTGTAAAATCTAAAAAAAAAAGAATAAGAGGGTGGGGGAAAAATCACTAAATTACAAGACTCAGGTAGACTTACAGTGTCATTTTACAGCACGCTAAAATGTCTGGTATTGCCCAGTTGGCAGTGTACACTGAATTCAGAAACGCCACTCAACACTAAAATGAAGTTACTTCACACTTTAAGCATACTAAAGCAAAAAATATACAAATCAAGAAAAATTCGTTTCATCAGATTGTCCGTCAAATTTATACAACGATTTGAATGCGAAGAAATCCGACACAGCTGACAGCAGTTTTGCTGTTAGCGGAATCAGAATGAAAGCCTTTTCGTTCCTCAGTGCAAAATCTGGATAATCTTATTGAAGAGGATTTCTTGTAATGGAGGAAGAGATAAAAAAAAAAAGCTCAAATGGGAAATCCCCTACTTTTAATCACTCAGGGCGACTATCGAATAAGTCGACATAATTTACAAATAAAATGTTGTTCAATAAGCCTAAAGTTAATCGTGTTACTCGTATCAAGGCGAGACACGAATGATAATTACAGTAAATGAGCAGATTACTTGAAATATGATAATACCTTAATACTGACATTCATAGATGCGTTATATAATGTTTGTTTCAGGTACACGTACTGATATATTCATTAACATATTTAAATTGTATTATCTCTTAATGCAATATCGTATCGCATCCATGAGTTTCGGCGGCTGTATATCTGTACCCCCTCTTTATCCAATTACTGCATCTAACTTTTAGAGGTGCATAACTTTTATACAGCAAAATTTTAGGGGCAAATATTTTGTACTCGATCGTCCGTTTATATTCTATTCATATTTCGACAGCCAAGATCTTAATTTCTTTTTTCTCCTCTCGCAGCAGTTTCTTTATTTTCACCCTTTTAAATTTAATGCATACGTTGGTCTGATATATATATATATATATATATATATATATATATATATATATATATATATATATATATATATATATATATATATATATATATATATATATTTACTTATTTATTTGTAGAGAGACAGACAGACAGATAGACTGAGGTTCTCGAAAATTCCGCCTGGTAATTCTGTATTCACATTCTGCTAATTGATTTGAAATATGTAAACATATATTGTAAGAAAATGTAAAATAAATTCTCTGCAGTCTTTGGTAGAATAACCCAGCTGGTTTGCATTAGTTATTTCACAGCTGTTATTGAAAACATTACGTCCCAATTTTGAGAGGCAAATAATTTTGATTTACTATGTTAGCATTTTACTTTTCAACACGAAGGGATAGCGAAATAAGTAGATGGACCATTCTGAAATTAGTTAATTTTTTTTATTAATACCTATATGATTTTGGGAAGTATTTCTCTCTCCTACATTCTTTCGTGTTCTCTACATAAATTTTTCCTGTACAAACATACCTCATACTTTGATTATATTTTTTATATCTCTGGTAAGCCACTTAGTTTTCTTTTACTCTTTTGCTTTCTTGTATGAATGTTCTTAAAAACAGGCAAAAAATAAATAAACCATAAGTCTACTGCCGGAAGCTCCTTTCGATACATTCGTAACTAAGACAGAAACACTAGAAATTCTAGAATATGTAAACGTTGCCTAAAGACAGATCATCAGATCAATAATTTTCTTGAGGCAACGCTGACTGCAACCTCTTTTCATTTATGCGCTATGGGTCTGTATACACACACACACACACACACACACACACACACACACACACACACACACACACACACACACACACACACACACACACACACAACGCACTGAAGGTGAGAAAAGAAGTTCTCTCTGACAAGCTGAATAAAAGGGATATTTTCTAACGTGTGCCTGAATTATTTTTATTATTGTTGGGAGAAGACAACCACGACGTTGAGCAATTTTGCCTGAGAAAAAGAAATATCTTGGAACGATAGAGTCATAAAGACAATGAAATAATGTTTCAGCAATTTTAAAACAATATACTTGACGGCACGTATTACTGTCAAATATATTTGTTAGAGTTCAGTCACTGACTAGACAACTTACTGGAAGTATGTTGGCTGTCAGGAGGCAAATATTTAAAGACAACATCCTTACAGATAAACTAGAGAAACTGGAATAAAAAGATACGCTTTAGGACCGATACATCTTTTAGGAGATGATAGCAAGGAAGTATTCGAAATATGAAGGGACAAGAACTGAGAAGAATTTATTGATCCAGCGCACTAAAAACAATCCGAGGCAGTGGTAAAATTGGAATAAAGTGTGTTTGTGTGTACCTGAAGGGAAGGACGTGTTAAACCTTGGTTGCTATGTCACCATCTGCCCTAAGGCATCTCAGATGACTCACAGAGACAAATACACCCATCACTTATGACCAACACAACTGAAATGTGAGGACAGCAGATACAGAATGTGCAAACTTAAACGGAAGTCACTGAGAGGAACTCAGTGAGCTCATGTTATTTTGTGAAAATCTAGTTTGACAAGAGAGACTCTGGACATTCGTTCTTCTTAGACAGTTTTAAAGTTCGCCTCTGATGGACTGTCGGCAGACTTTTAGAATATGCCAGTAGTTTTTGGCATATGTCTGTCCCAATCAGCCCCCCTCTGCTTGTCAGTTAATATGTGGTGCCTTTGCCATTGTGATATCGAAAAGCATAGCAAATTTTTGCATTATTATTTTCATTCAGGTACATGAAAAGTCATAAGGGATTCATTATTGTTCAGTTACTGAAAGATTGATTTTAGAAGACATTCTTTTGTAACTACACTTCTTTATTTAGAATTCTTTGCGCATACTAGCCCCCCGCCAAAACCATTTTGATGGTATACATTTCGACAGAGGAATGACACTTCCTCTCTCTCTCTCTCTCTCTCTCTCTCTCTCTCTCTCTCTCTCTCTCTACCTTAACTGCGACCAGGAACTCTGTATGTAATTCACTGCTTATGTAAACATAGGCACAATGTTTTTTTTTTTTTTTTATAGGGGAAAGTAACCATCTGACCCATCTCATCCCATTCGAGAGTCGAGTACGGGTCGCCCAGTTGCGAGCCGGACGCACTACCATCCAGCTAAGGGACCAGGTATAAAGAGAGAGAGAGAGAGAGAGAGAGAGAGAGAGAGAGAGAGAGAGAGAGAGAGAGAGAGAGAGAGAGAGAGAGGGAGGTAGGCCATCTTAAAATGGATAAGAACAGGGACAAGAATAATAAGGTATGAATTTTGCTATTGATACAAAAAAAATATTAACTTTTTAATAGCAACACAGAGTGTGACAAGATTCGAGAAACTCTATAAGTAAAGACAATAATTCAAACAAGACCAAGTGATTCTAAAGAATAGCTATCTTAGCGGAAGATTTTAGAATACGAAAAAAATGTAGCCTAACCGCTCAATATATTGTCAGAGGGGCGATGTTAAGAAATATATAATTTAGCTCAGCTAGACAACCAAGTAGTCGGTGCAAGACAGTAATTTTACCAAAAAATATAGCATCATTCATGCCACTTACCTATGATATTTTATTTCTGCTATAGTAAGAAAACTGATCCCTGGTTTAGATGTATGCATGGTCTTTGGAATATTACGTTTTAAGATATGACTGTTTAAAGAGGCGGGTTCTTTCCCCCGTACAATGATAACAATTATTTAGGCTATCTTCAAAAAAGTCTCCTATTTTGCATTGTCTAAAATCTGATTCAAAAGGGAACTACCATTAGAGTCCTTGTTTCCTAAACGGTCTCGACATAGTCCTTGCCATTCACTTTGTAAAAGATTAGCACCATCATTCTACTGAGGAAATGATTTGTCCCACTGTCAGAGTTTTTCCTTAAACTCCTTCAGTGTTCAACTGTCAACTAATCGTATAGGCAGTACTTGTGATACCGTTATCCATTAACTTACGAAATACTGTGAAATTGTTTTTATACAAGTGGCAACAGACAGTTAGCTTCTGACTTTAATAATTCTATAACATATATATATATATATATATATATATATATATATATATATATACATACATAAATTCATACATACATGCATGCATAGATATATAAACATATATATATATATATATATATATATATAATATATATATATATATATATATATATATATATATATATATATATATATATATATATGCATGCATGCATACATATCTATATAAACGTGTGTGTATATATATATATATATATATATATATATATATATATATATATATATTATATATATATATACATACAGGTGTATGTATGTATGTACTCGTATGTATGTGTGTGCGTGTGTGTGTCTATGTGCGTGTATATTAATTTTTTTTCTGTTCCATTGACATATTGTCAAATATGGTGTTTTATTAAAATAATCTATAATAATAAAATCCGGGAGTGGGCATGGTAGGTACGGGATCAGGAGGGTAGGGGAGACATGACGCATCCATCCCCTTCATGCAAATCTGTTTGTCCGGACTGGGTGTGGGCGGGGTAGGGGATCAGGAGGGTAGGGGACACATTACATATTCACTCTCCTCCTGCAATCCTATTTGCCCGCCCCGGTGGGGGCCGGGTAGGTAGGGGATCAGGAGGGTAGGGGAGACATGATGGGCAGCGCCAGGTTCCAGCGCAGTGTAGCGTGCACCATCAAGCTCTTAATAATAATAATAATAATAATAATAATAATAATAATAATAATAATAATAATAATAATAATAATAATTCGATATTCAAGAAATTAACAGAGAAAGTAAACAAAAACAAAAAGTAAAGGTGATCAATAGACAAATCCCAGTTAAATGTCTTGAGAAGAGAGATAGAAATTTGAAGGGAATAACTCTACATAAAAATTACTGTAATAGATTAACAGTTTAGCCTGATGCTTTACAGGGAGAGATGAACCTTGTATGATGTTGAATTTCCTCGGGTAAAAATGGGAAAGGTGCTGTAATAATAAATATTGTAAGTCAGTGCGGATGGTATTACTCCGATAATATTTGAAGAAAATGACTGGAAAGTTTGCAAAGCAAGTAAAGACGGTAAAAGGATTAAGACCGCGTTGAATTAGCAATGAGCTTTGCAAAATGAATAATAATACTCCTAAAAGGGGAAGGAGTGTTTAATATAAATGAAAATATTTCATGCAAAAGAAGGTTTGGCGGGGTTAAAAGTCTTAGATGTTTCAGACAGAAGGTGTTGTAAAGGACGTCTTAAATGTACAGATAGTGCTTTTGAAGGTTGAAAACAATAAATTTGACCATACACTTCAACGTGAAACATAGACAATGAATAATCTCCAAAATATTTGTCAAAGTAAAACTCCAAGACAGAGTTCAATATGTGTTGGTGGCTTTCGCCGCTTTGTTGATGAGCCTTATGTTATACATACGAATAGGATGTTTTTACATATGATATTGATGTCGGGTAAATAAGCTTAAGTATCCATATAGATTTGACCATTATTTCTTATCCTTGATTCTACCCATGCCAAGGGAACACCTCCGCAAAGTATGATAAATATTGTATACTTGGGAAAAGATTGCAAGCCATTCATCTTTGTAGATTTTTGTATGAGTAAGCGTATGATAATGTCGCAGTAACTTTCATTTGTAACCAATAGCGAATTCCAAATACTTAACCAATGAAGAGATAACAGTAAGTTATGTTATAATGTTTGTTATTCATATTTCAGACATTCGATAACTGAATCTCCATACAAAGGAAGTTAATCTCTCTTGTTAAGGTACCAGAAATTAAAGAAATGTAATGCGAAATAATGATTGTTTAATAAATGTGGAAATTCAGTATGTAGGGAATGCCACCCCATGCCATGCACTGCTCTTTCTGCAAAAATAAAAAATACATAAAAAGATAAGATAAAATAAAACCGTGGTATTTTGAAATTTCTCAGAAATTTCTCCAAATATTCTTAATATCTCCCACACTTCATAACAATGGGTTCTGTTATGAACCCTTGGAGGGCAAATAACGCTTTCTTTTATTCGCATCCTTCCCACACAACAATATTCATCCACCCTCGTAGAATATCAGGTGTTTCATTTTAGCAAAAAGCAACAGAGAAACAGTATTACTGTAAAATCTATCTACTTTTATATTTTTGTCCATACATATTATAGTCTCTTGATTACGATAATATAAGTCGGTGATATCAATAATTATAAGTTAAGTAACATACACAAACATTATATGCATGCATACATACATACATACAAGCATATGTATATGTATATATATATATGTATATATACATACATATTATATGTATGTATATATATGTATGCATAGATATTTAAGTATATATGTATATATATACATATATATACAGTGTATATATATATATATATATATATATATATATATATATATATTATATACACACACAAATAATTTGTGTTTACACTAGGGAAAAATCCTCCTTCAGATCACCTTTACTTCAGTAATCTTTTTTTTCTACATAGCTAGGCTACACCGAGTGTCTCTCAGTTAATAAACTTAGTAGAATAAGACATAAGGTTATAAGGTTATTACTTAGGAAAACTTCAACAGAAGTTGTCCACAAACAGAATCACTTAAATGAAAAATCAGAATGATCATATCGTCTCCCAGTGTAAATGATTGTGTGAGGTTTCATGAGAGATACTCGATACAGTTATGTAGAAAAAGAGGCATAGGAAGTAAAGGCGATCTGAGGGTGTACCCCGTCATATATATATATATATATATATATATATATATATATATATATATATATATATATATATATATATATATATATATATATATATATATATGTATATTATATATATATATATATGTATTATATATATATATATATATATATATATATATATATATATATATATATATATATATATATATATATATATATTTATATATATAATTATCAATATCCCCCATTTACATTATCGTAATCAAGAGGCTGTAACATTATGGTATGCAGAATTCAACAATTACATAATCCCGGTCTGTTCAGAAAGAGAAAAGCAATGACAAGAAGAAAGAAAGAAAAATAAAGTGCGGATAAACACAAGTACCAAGGAAAAACGATAAACAATTAAATGCGAAAACCAGCAACAATTTAAGAAAAATATATGACAGGAGAGATGAATTAAAGTGTATGGGTGTGAGAGAGAGAGAGAGAGAGAGAGAGAGAGAGAGAGAGAGAGAGAGAGAGAGAGAGAGAGAGAGAGAGAGAGAGAGAGAGAATGTGTCTGTAAGCACACAACCCCAAGAAAGAGGAAATGCTGACTGACGTCTTGCGAGATTAGCTAATATACTCGTTGATGCAGGAATGATTTGCCGTGACATTTGCAATATCTTAACGGAGAAAGCGGAGGGGGGGGGGTTCTTGGACCTCTAACGCTACATGCAGATATCTGCAGATGCTGTAACGATGACCTCTGTGCAAATGGAGGCCTCGGATTCGTTACTCTAACACTTCACGATGTCCGCGAAATCTCCCCAAAGCCAGGGCAAAGGTTGTAAGATTCATATAGCATATTTGTGTCTGGCTATATAGCAAATCTGTAAGATTACAAAGCTTCTCTGTTTAGAATTTTGTACATCGCTTTCCTTTTGTTCTCTTAGGGATTCCTGAGTTTGAATGGCTTGGGTCTTAGGTAGGATTTCTTGCGTTTTTTGGTGCCTTTACGTCTGCCCAGTTGATGCCAATATGGGAAATCAGAAAAGTATAAAAAAAAAAAACTTTGCTATAAATCCGGATAGATTTACAAAGTAATCTAGTGAAAAGAAGTCTGGAAAAACAAGTGAGTTCGTTTTTAGTTTTCTGTGAAAGAAAACCATTTAGATGGCTTTGTCTGTCCGTCCGGACTTTTTCTGTCCGCCCTCAGATCTTAAAAACTACTGAGACTAGAGGGCTGCAAATTGGTGTGTTGATCATCCACCCTCCATTCATCAAACATACCAAATTGCAGCCGTCTAGCCTCAGTAGTTTTTATTTTATGTAAGGTTAAAGTTAGCCATGATTGTGCGTCTGGCAACGCTATAGGACAGGCCACCACCAGGCCGTGGCTGAAAGTTTCATGGGCCGCAGCTCAAAGTAAGCTGTAAAGAAAACTCGATTGCACCGAAAAAACTTCATACCCATAGATAGACTTACCTTCATGGACTTTCGTGTTGCGGCAAAATATATCATGCTGGGGATCAAAAGACTGTGAGAAATATTAAGTTCGACTGTGTTTTTTATTTTTTTTTTATTGTCCTCTTCAGGTTTCTTTCATATAAAAGGTTTTAATTCTCTGGCAACTTAAAAAAACGTTGGCACTAACGGTATCCGACATTATGCTTTATCACCCTGTAATATTGGTGGAGTTTTTTTTCTTAAATGCGATGTTGAACATCCGCAGGAAGATGTCATATAGAATCAGAATTAACGATGCAGACTATTCATGGGTTCACGGTATAATTTAGAAAAAAAAAAAACTGTCAACAAGGCGTTGAATTACTTCATTTTACTACTCTGGGGCCAAGTCAGAAAATCTCGTAATCACTAAATCACTGTGAACGGTTTCTAATAAGTCTGCAATCTAGACTGTATTTTAATTCATTGTATACATGAAAACTCAAATAAAACAGAGAGAAGGATAGCAAAAACGAAAATATTCCAGAACTATCAAACATCCATCGACGAATCTCGTGTCAGTTCAGATTGCTATATATTGGCTGAAAGAAAGGGATATTGTATTGTGAGGTGACAGTCCTTTGATAAGATATGTGCCCTAACACAAAATAAAAGACACAGTCAAGGCTATATTTTTTTCCGATGAAGATTTAGGAGGTCTGAACGGAAACTAGAGTCTTAACAGAAAATAATTTAATACGAGGCTTTCATACAAATATGCGCCTCGAGAACGATTCAGGGAGGGGAATGGGGATCGGTTTCTGGACAGAAATCGTGATGATTCTATTGAAATAAGCTGACTGCGATGAGCGCAGATGAAATAAAGGGGGTCCTGCCTAGTTGCTCCAGATATCTTGGTATGTTTAAATAAAAATCAGAATTTCAAGACAAAAGTCCATGTTACACATATATTAAAGTAAATCTAAAATGTTAGACGTCAAATATTAGCGTGATATGTTTTGCAAGTGTATTTTTAGGTAAATAAGCTTCCAGTAATGGAAGAAGTTGTGTAGATGATGTTATTTTTGGTGTTCGTTTAAAATTTTAAAATCCCTATTGACTGAGAGCAATATGGCTTAAATAATGTGTGGCCCTTTTACAGCAAGGGCCACGTGACTGCTCATAGCTTAGAGAGAAGAAACTCCTCATAATATCTTTGGAGAATTACAATTCACAAGTGCGGGCAAATAAGCAAATGTTGATTGGCTGAAGACGTTGCACACATTGCACCTACAAAGACTTCAGGGCAAGCTACACTACTGTTCTATCTCCTTTTAGGGGTAACCTAAATTGATTTTCATTTTATGAAATTTAGGCTGTCAGACAAAGTACTGGGGCATTTCGCCCATTCAGCGCTTAAGACAATGTAGAAATATTATGCATGTATTCATGTATGTATGTTTGCAAGAAAATGACGGAGAGGAAATACAAAGATCTAAAGGCTGAACGGGGAGAAAACCCCACGGGTGAAAGAAGATACGATAGTTGTAAATTTGGACAGCAAGACGGAAGAAAGGAAGCGAGAGTGGAGGTAAAGTAAAATGCTAAAAAATGGGTGCAACTAGGAGCTGAAGGGACACTGCAAACACCCTGTAATAATGTCTACAGTGCACCACGTGAGGTGCACTGACCGCAGTGTCCTCCTACGGGGGTGGGGAGGGTGGGAAGTGGATGAGGTCGTTCAAAGTTCTGTTAAGTTTTCCCATTTGACCTAATCCGCGATCTTGTTTTTCTTCTGGACAATCCTCTGCTGGTTGGGTAGAAGTCGGGTAATTCAATCACCGCCTTCAGTTCACTCGGAATCTACAAGATTCTTTACAATTTTGTTGTAAGAAATTTTCTTTTAAAAAAGATAATCAACTTCAGCATGTCAAAACTTCTGTCTCAACGTTATCTTTCCAAAATGTTTGTCTTGAAAGAATACTATACGTATTTTTTTTTGTGTTACTGTTCGCTATATAAAAAGAGTATTAATTTAATCATTCATTCCAGTTTCACGCTAACTTAGGAATATTAGAGTTCTGGGTGATTTTTCGATGAAAATGTCCATCACGGGGCATACCACCTTGCCATGGACCTATGTGTCACCACATCATCGTAAGAAAGGAAACAGCAAGGCATGATTCACTTTCCTGCAAATTAGAAAAGAATGCCTTAGCATGACGAAGAATTAAATAGTAATCATAAGAAATATATATTGCGTAACACGAAATCCAGTGAAATTAGCGAGAATTTCGAATTCTGAACACGTCAAGTTTTACGCTGAAATTGCAATTTACGTGATGTTGCGTGAAAATGTAATATTGCAATTTTCAGTAATGCCAGCATATAATGTAGAGGTTTATTCTGGCTCTGTACCCTGATATAAAATACGATGGATCTGAAAATAAGTAAAAAATTTCTTAGACAATGACAATAACTAATGCAAATTTCGCGTGATTCACAAGATAAGAGTTCGTCATAAAAAAAATGTCATCTGGCCATTGTTCGTTTTCGAAAAGCCTTTACCTTTCAGTTTCTTTTTTTTTTATTTAAACAACCACAGTTACTAATCATTGTTCCCCCTTATCCACGTCCTCCAATACAGTTAGATGAAAATGGAGTACGGACACGCGCGCGCACGCACACACACATCTGAGGGCGGACAGACAATTGTTTTCTTTTACAGAAAGCTAAAAAAATGTGTTGATACAGATAATGGGGAAAAACACTTTTAAGAAATCTGGTGATAGAATTCACAGAAAAAACAAATCGGAGATGTTTACGTATTTTCAAACACTGTATCCCCAATTATGGAACAGTCAAGAGAATGAAAACGAAGGTAATTACAAAGACGTCTTTTTAGGTTTCAGACGGCAGCATGATTTTTAGTTTTCTGTAAAAGAAAACTATTGTTCCGGCTTTGTCTGTCCGTCCGCCCTCAGATCTTAAAAACTATTGAGGCTAGAGGGCTGCAAACTGGTGTGTTGATCATCAACCTCCAGTCATTAAACACACCAAATTGCAGCCCTCTAGCCTCAGTAGTTTTTATTTTATATAAGGTTAAAGTTAGCCATAATCTTACTTCTGGCAGCGCTATAGGTACCAACATAGGCCACCACCCGACCGTAGTTGAGTTTCATGGGCATCAGCTAAGAGTTTTATGGGCCGTGGCTGAGTCCGCCACCGGACAGAAAACTCGATTGCGCCGAAGAAACTTCGGCGCATTTTTAACTTGTTTTATGTATTTTATTCTGCACGCGCTTCTGTAAAATTATAAGGATATCCATTGTTATAAAGTAAATGTTATATATATTTCAGTTCCCTGTGGAGGCTAAAGTAATAAGAGTAGAGGTTATATAAAGAGGAAGTCCTGGTCGTCCATGTCAGCTAGAGATTATTCCTCGGGAAGAGGAGTTTCAAGATAAAGATAAAAACCTGAGAAGTAGCAAGCTTTTTTATGGCTAAGCTTTTAGGAAACCTTTTTCCCCTCATCAGATCCTAAAAGAATAAACTGATGTTTTAATATATACATAGACATAAAGTCAAGAATCCGCATTAATATAGTGTAAAACAAATGTGAAAGAAAATACGTTAAATAAACAAAAGTTTCAAAGATAATTTGAAAAGTCATCGATGCAAACTCACGGAAATAAAATAAAATTTATATAAAAAAAAAATATCTCCAGTATTCTGCAATCCAGGAGTGCTTGGTATTTGATTTAATCATAAGACTATTTACAGTCCAGTACGTAGTAAACGAATATGCGTTAAAAGTTTTAAGTTTTTAATTTGCTTCACTAAACAGCTATAGGTGGTGTCCAGCTAACTTAAATCAATCTAAGCTTATCGAGAGCCTTTCATAACTGAGGGGGTACTCGAGCAATCAGAGAAATGATTTGGAAAGGGGTACATTGATGTAGAAACATCTGAGAGTGGTTGTTTCTGCTGGTATGTGTAGGCCTAAATATCTGAAGTACAACTAAAATGTAACTCCTTTTATCCGAAGTATAATATAAACAAAATCGCATACGGTAAGCTTATATATCATCCGCATTTCTTTCAAATGATGTAAATACCGACTGAGAGCAGGGAAAAAGAAATGAACCCCACCGGAGAACTGCATCGTATTTCCATCACGGATCATCAGGGGAAAAACACGTGAAGTTACTGGTATTAACCACCGTATTTTTTCAGGTTACCTTCAAATATAACACCGTATGACATATTGGATAGAGTCACCCTCCTCTTTCTCCGGATTCCATTTGAAGACTGGATATCCGTTGCAGGTTTCTTCATTTCTTTCATCTGTGGGTTTCTACCTCGCTCAGAATTTGCAAGAATTCCGGCGAGATCAGTTTAATTAAAGAACCAAGCTGGAGTAGGGAGACTCGCGCCATCCGCTCCCATTTCTTACCCGTTCCATGTCTGATGAAATAGCTTCGGTTCTGTCGCTCTCTGCGCTTGTCTTTCTATTCGCTTGTCTTCCTGAAAAATTTCTTCTTTTGAACTTTAAAGCTTTTCAGTACCTAAAATGCAAATAGGATTTAATTCATAAACGTATGTAAGATTAAATTTACAACGGTATTATCATCTTGTTCGTGTAACTATGAACGCATCGGTCTAACTGTTTACGCAATATTTTCTGAAAATAACTTTTATATGAATGCAACAACCACGGAATACTATTTCAAACCAACAGTCACTTGACCAACTTCCAAATTTGGATTAAGAATTGGTAAGAAATAGTCTCAATATCCTAAGACCCAAATTGTAACTCATTATTTTCCCATTTAACTTTGCTCTCCCCTTCTCCTTATCTTGAGACTGTTTAGGCCCAATATTCCCCAATCTTCTTCATCCTTCCTCTATGAAGGATTCTGATCTTACAATACGTCAATTTAGCTTTTCCTGAAAAGTCTAAACAGATATCAAAGAAGCGTTAGGAGGTACGCTATGAGGTCTGACAGGCCGTTCGTATCACTTTGAAGAATTAAACCACCAATCTTTCATCCGGTTAAAATTGAAAGCTACTGATGCAACATTTTCAAAATTTTTTCACAGGTCTATACTTTTCTTGGAAATTGGGTGTTTAAATAATTTCCTAATGTAACCCGCAATATTTGATAGCTTAAAAAGATTCATAATAGAGAGAGAGAGAGAGAGAGAGAGAGAGAGGCTGTAGTAGAAGAATAATGACAGGTCTATACATTTCTTGGAAATTGGGTGTTTAAATAATTTCTCAATGTAACCTGCAATATTTGGTAGCTTAAAAAGATTATCATGAGATAGCTTTAGTCGAGAGAGAGAGAGAGAGAGAGAGAGAGAGAGAGAGAGAGAGAGAGAGAGAGAGAGAGAGAGAGAGAGAGAGAGAAAGAGGGTGTTTAAATAATTTCTCAATGTAACCTGCAATATTTGGTAGCTTAAAAAGATTATCATGAGATAGCTTTAGTCGAGAGAGAGAGAGAGAGAGAGAGAGAGAGAGAAAGAGAGAGAGAGAGAGAGAGAGAGAGAGAGAGAGAGAGAGAGAGAGAGAGAGAGAGAGAGAGAGAGGCTGTAATAGAAGAATAATGACACTGTTTTTACGGTAAGGTTTGTAGTAAGCCATATTTACTGCTATCGTCCTTTCCTGTAATGATTGCATTTGTTACCTTATCCTTTTCAATATCCTGGCTAAGGGTTGGGACGAGGTATAGTATTCTTTATCCCTCCAATTCGTTGCTTTCATATTCCCACGTTTCCGGTAGTGAACGCAAACGAAGACAATATTCTGCGTGGCAAGTAGCAGGCAGAACTTTATCTATCTATCTATCTATCCATCTATATATATATATATATATATATATATATATATATATATATATATATATATATATATATATATATATATATATATATATATATATATATATATATATATATATGATTATAATCACTTTTGTTCTTGATTCATTCATCACACATTACCACAGGTGAAAAATAGGTCCTGACCGGTTTCGGCTTTCTTTCCAAGCCATTGGCGAAGGACTGATACAGAGTAGTAGTATATATATTTGTGACTTCTAATACCCTGTATCAGTCCTTCGTCAATGGCTTGGAATTAAAGCCGAAACCGGTCGGGACCTACACCCCGTCTTTTATTTTCCACCTGTGGTAATGTGTGATATATATATATATATATATACACAGTATATATATATATATATATATATATATATATATATATATATATATATATATATATATATATATATATATATATATATAGTCTCGGTAATTGGGCGGCTACTTGGAAATCTTAGCTTAATGATAAATAATATTGCCAAGACCAGAGAGTAATTTCATAGTAGGTACTCAGTTAGGTCGTTAAATATTTTACTTTGTGAGTGGTAGTTTGTTTACATTTCACTTTAGTTTTATTTTCATATTTTTATGTTTGTGTTTTTAATTTTTCGTTATTTCACGTCTCACCCTTTTAGTTTGTATTTACTTGTTCATTTTATATATTTCGTTAGTATTTTTGCTGAAGATTTATTATGACAATTCATTTTATTGTAATTTTATTGATTCTCATCCTTGTCGGTTTTTTCAGCCTGATGATGAGGTTTTATACCTCGAAAGCTTGTACAATAAAGAATGTTCTTCCTGGTCTTGGCAATATTATTTATCATTAAGCTATATATATATATATATATATATATATATATATATATATATATATATATATATATATATATATATATATATATATATGCAGTTGTTATAAATAGTGAAATATGCTACTTGGTTCCAGCCAAGGCCTAAAGGGAATGTGGATTAGTTTCATCACACGAGAATGGCTGAGGTGCCTTTACAGAAACGTCTTCTTTGTTAGTAAATATATGACCTAACAACAATGGTAACTATCTCAAGAACTTCAGATCTTAAAAACTACTGAGGCTAGAGGGCTGCAAACTGTATGTTGATCATCTACTCTCCAATCATCAAACATACCAAATTGCAGCCCTCTAGCCTCAGTAGTTTTTTTATTTTATTTAAGGTTAAAGTTAGCCATAATCGTGTGTTTGGACGATATAGGGCAGGCCACCACTGGGCCGTGGTTAAAGTTTCATGGGGCGCGGCTCGTACAGCATTATACCTAGACCACCGAAAGATAGATCTATTTTCGGTGGCCTTGATTACACGATGTACAGAAAAATCGAATGCGCCGAAGAAACTTCGTCTCATTTTTTTTACTTCTTAATTACATTCACCAGCCCTGGGGTTAATACTTCCCTTTTCCTTCTATTTTGTAACTCGCTTATTTTTTCGTGTACCAACGTCCACAAAATATTTTCTCCCAAATACCCGTACAAATCAATCACTTCCTTCCGTCAGCCATTTATGTTAATATTCATTTCCCTGACTTCCTAATTTCCATGCACACTTATTACTTGTTCGTACTGGTATTGTTAGTACCTTTCTTCTAGGCTGTATTCAAGCCCTTTGTTGGCTGAGTCGGTTGAGCTTCAGACTGTCACTCGATGGGCCGGAGTTCAATTCCCCCGGCCAGCTGATGAAGAGTTAGAGGAATTTATTTCTGGTGATAGAAATTCATTTCTCTCTATAATGTGGTTCGGATTCCACAATAAGCTGTAGGTCCCGTTGCTAAGTAACCAATTGGTTCTTAGCCACGTAAAATAAGTCTAATCCTTCGGGCCAGCCCTAGGAGAGCTGTTAATCAGCTCAGTGGTCTGGTTAAACTAAGGTATACTTAACTTTAACTAGGCTGTATTCGTTGACTGTAATGTTTACATTAACTCTTGATTATTCCCTCTTTGTCCGTCTGTCTCGCTGTCCGTCTACAGGCAGGGGTTACCCTTATAAAGAAATTTCGAAAATAAAATTTCCGTTCACTGTATCTTAATTCACAATTTGTGGTTTGCGTAATAAGGATAAGCTAGACTAAGTTATTTCAAGTTTATTTTTTACCTCACACGTTGATCAGATTACATTCCAGCACAATAGATCTCTAAACAGAAGAGCAATGAACTGCTGGAACCGTGTTAGTCAGAAAGTATCAGAGGCTCACGCTAAGCAGCCTCAAGGCTTTAATTTGGTAGGATGCAGTCGATATCATGTGAAGTATGACCTGTTTTCTCGCCGTTGGAAAGAAAATTGTAATTATTAGGGTGAATGACCCGAAGTTAGGACATGAGAATCTTGCTGTATTTATAGCATGAAAGTTTCGTTGAAGTTCCATTAAACCTTTTGAAAGAAATAAGTGAATTCCCAATCTCCAGCACGATACGTTAACGCAGCCGTACAGACAGAGACGGAGTAGGTGATGGGAGTTTTCCATTATTTTACATTCTGTAGCATTTGTTACTTCTTGGGGGGAAGTAAATTGCATTATTTACCTATAAAGTGAGTTGTTAAAATCATAACATAGTCATCATCCAACCCAAGCTGAGAATATTTGTCATGGGCTCGCGTACACTCAAACACATCCACCTGCGAGCGTAGGCTAGAATACAAAACGTTCTTAACTTAGTAAATGTTTAAGTTACATTTTTTACTTTTACTAGTACACTTCAAAGAAAAGGGTACTTGATTATATGAATTCTGCATAAACCTATAGAGGGATAATTAAAAATTTCAAGTAGCATGAATATACACAACATGGATTTAATGTTCCCAATAGCGTGGGCTCCTACTTTTTAAATATGACATCAAAACAATTAGTTCTGGAGAAATAATTATAGCTTTGTTGACTCTATCTTGTGATCAATAGAATTTATTTCCTTACAGAGAAAAGTAGTAGATAATTTTGATGAAAGTATAAAAAAAAAATCTTTTTAAGGGTAGGTATTTTTACGAGTACGTTACATTACAGGACATGACATGACTGAGTAAAAAAAATAAATTCTTATAGAAACAAAAATGTTAAATAAGAAAGACATCACTTCGGCTAGGGAGCCAAAAGAACAAAATTAGACACTCATCCCAGACCTTACACAGAAAAAGGTTAAATTGGAAGGATTACAAGATCTCATGAATTATGTCTTCTTTTGCTCGCGATACTAATTTAGGACCGAAGGACCTTTGTCAGATTCACTTTTCCTTTGATCCTGCCGTCTCTCTGCTTCCTCCAGCAGACCTTTCAAGGGCTTAGAGGTCGTCGGGCTAATTAGAGATCTGAACTCAAGTGGAGGAATTTGCTCGTCACAGTTTTAGTTGTGTTTCAGTTTCGTTCTTATGCGTGGCTATTTAGATCTGTCTTTCTGTCTGAATATGTTTGCGTTTGACGCGATTCGTTCAGTCGTTTTTGCTGAAGGATCCAAGTCACTTTTAAAACGTTTATCCGTATATTACTGATACCTCTCAAAAGATGAACTCTCTGAAACATTTTCGCCACTGTTTTCATTGCTCTTTAAATAGTAATTCAGTTGCATTATTATGTTTTCTTGGAACGCATTACGAACGCAGGCATTAAATGTTTTTTATTCGTCAGGCAACAGTATTTCTTAAAGTAGTTCGAATATATCATTATTTCAAAATAGCCATCATAGATGTGTAAGATTTTTAAATGGAAGAAATTGCTAAAAGGTTTTTATCTCTTTATTGTTAATCTGCATTTTTTAGTTGTTTAAATACTGATTTATTAGGATATAAGAGTGTTCTATATAAATGATATTTTAATTTTATATATATATAAATACATATATATATATATATATATATATATATATATATATATATATATAAATGTATATATATATATATATATATATATATATATATATATATATATATATATATATATATATATATATATATATATATATATGTGTGTGTGTGTGTGTGTGTGTGTGTGTGTGTGAGAGAGTAGGTGTAACCTGACACCGTTTAAATAACAACCAACTTTTACGTATTAGGTTAGTGGGATCGTAGATTCTTGTTCAAGACCCAACCATAGCATGATAAATTCGCAACGATCATGATGGTGAATTTAGGTGGTTCACGAACGTACGTTATTCATCATCAACAGCCAACGCCCGATTCCCTTTGTTCCAAGCTTGAGCGGACAAGGGTTTTGGACGCTTAACACACGTGAATGCGTTCTGTTTCTAAGACAACGTGTGATAGCGCGATGACCTTTCCATTTGATCCTCTCCTCTTAAACTACCTTTGAACCTTTTGGAGACCAATAAAGTTGCAATATCTAAGTGAACTGATTTAGAATGTTACTAAAACGCAAGGTTTTTTTTAAATATTTCTCGTCTGGGCAATTAAAGATTCTAGTATGAATTAGGGAATCATAATAAGTATGAACGTAGTAATGATACTCACAGACAGACGCGCAGATAAAAAGAAAATGAATTTAAAAGTTATGAAGACGCTTTCCTATAAGATGTTTAGAATATCTGGATATAATTTCGATTTTTATACTCGTGCCCAGTTCTGTGACATTCATCTCGTTGGAGAGACGGCTTCTCTTTATTGGTATACCGCATTCTAAGATCATTTTACTCAATGACCATTTTTTAGAGAAAACCTTTTTCTCTCTAAAGTGTTTCCTTATACCTTCCCTTATGAGTTTGTAGTATCCCTTGTAATTTTTCCGTCACCCACGTTGTATTACGTAACTCATTTATCCATAGTTACACCGTTTCACGATTAAATGTTTTGTCCAGCGGCTATACTTCATAAATCCTCCCTTTTTGCTACACTTGCCGTTAATGTCCCTCATCCTAACACTTGCTGTATTTTTTTTTCTACTTATGCCAACAAACACTCCCCATTGCCTTTGGGGCCCAGTCCATGAATTCCCTAATCATATCCCCCTACCGCTTCAGTGTTTTTTATTCTAGGCCATCTTGCATTGACTTCCTCCTCGTGTGCAATTCTAATTTCCTTCTTAGCTCGTTTATCTAACATTTATAGCCATAGGCGCTTTCTTTCATTTATATTTTTTACCGTTTTTGACAAAACGATAGCGATTAACTTTCTCTCATACCTACTTTTACTAACTCTTGTCCTTTTCTTGTTCCAAAGTATACTGATGAGTCTTTTTCTTTGGATAGCGCATATCTACACTAAAAAAAATCTGTTTGAACGATTTTCTTCAACTAAGCAATATGTGAAATAAATTGCTTGCGTTTCTGTTATATTCTTTTTGCTTTTTTTGATCATTTACCTTTGTCTTTAAATCACCAAGGACATGGCCAGACTCTTTGAAAAACTACTTTGCAACTATGGTTTTTCTTAGGTCCTCAGTGGACGGGTTGGTATCGTCCTCGGCTAGCACTCTGCTGGGCCCGCGTTCGACTCTCCGACCGACCAATGAAGAATTAGAGAAATTTATTTCTGGTGATAGAAATTCATTTCTCGTTATAATGTGGTTCGGATTCCACAATAAGCTGTAGGTCCCGTTGCTAGGTAACCAATTGGTTCGTAGCCACGTAAAATAAATCTAATCCTTCGGGCCAGACCTAGGAAGGCTGTTAATCAGCTCAGTGGTTTGGTTAAAGTAAGCTATATTTAACTTTTTTTACTGGAACATTATCATGGCAGCTTTTTTTTTTTATTGAAACACACTCTCAATACCATTTTCGCCGTTCTACATCTCTCATACACCCCACAAATGGTCACTTCTTACTCCTACACACTGTACCAACTCTCTTCTTTTTTCGCATCTAACAGAAATGGAGGGAGGGATCTGACTGCACTGATCTCAGAAGAGGCTGAAATATAATGTAAATCGATTTCCTCCAACAACAAGATTCACAACACTCCAGTGTTGCGTTCGTCTTTGGCCCTAGACCCCTTTAAATTAAGCAGCAGTGTCCTGGTAATACTTTTTTCACCACTGCAGAAGGTTTGTTATATAAAACGCCGCAACAATAATTTCTAGTCATACTTTAACCATTGAACCGTGAATGAAATCTCCGTGGGGATCATTTCCACAACATGTAATTTACGAAGGTAAAATGTTCTCTTATTGACATTACTGAAGTAATGCTGTTTTGTTTTCTGAGAATGAGAAATTCAGCAATATATACACATAAAAAACTGAAAACCTAAAGGATTTGTTCTTTGCCATAAATGCTTTTTGAAACAAAAAATGAAATGGGCATGTAATAAAAAAAACCTGCTAAGATAAAGTGAATTCAGTAACCCCAAAGTGACCATTAAATACTCTTCCTAAAGAATGACTTGGCATTAAGAACAAGGGGGATATTGAAGCAGGGGAAAAATAATTATGAAGCTTGAACGGAGGTAAGTGTGATAATAACAGCTCTTAGTCACCCAGGCGAAACTGTTATCCATGGAGAAAAATACGAGTTAATGGCCCATCATTTGTGTGTTGTGAGACCACCGATACGGAAAACGGGTTTTCCTCCTGATTTCAGCAGTTCCTCGTTGGACGGGTTGGTAGCATTCTCGGCTAGCACTCTGCTGAGCCCGCGTTCGATTCTCCGGCCGGCCAATGAAGAATTAGAGGAATTTATTTCTGGTGATAGAAATTAATTTCTCGCTATAATGTGGTTCGGATTCCACAATAAGCTGTAGGTCCCGTTGCTAGGTAACCAATAGGCTCTTAGCCACGTAAAATAAGTCTAATCCTCCTTCGGGCCAGCCCTAGGAGAGCTGTTAATCAACTCAGTGGTCTGGTTAAACTAACGTACACTTACTTTTCCTGATCTCAGCAGAGTAGAGTAGAGTATTAAACAATATCTGCCGAAAAAAAGTGAATCCACTGATCAGATGAATTGCCATTTATTCAGTTATGTGCGGCGGAAGGAAAGGAGGAAACAACCAAAATATAAATGCTAGATTAGTATGTTAAAAGTAGTCAGAATTTCAAGATTGTTTGTATTTATGTGGACAATCAGTGAATGGCTGCATGCAGAACTAGGCAATACATAATGACAGAAAGTGTAATGGTGAAAATATTCCAACTTCTATCGAATTTCTAGGTCTAATTCAGAGTTGCCGCTAAACGTTTAACGTGTTATTGATCCACAGGCTCAGAGCAAGGCCGTTATTATGAGAAAATTCACAATATTACAACAGACATTATATATAAATGAAGCGTACCAAAACTTAACAAGTCAGGTTCCTTAAAAATTAATAGACAGAGGACGACGTAAGAGTCGAGAGTAACAGTTTACAATCAATTAGATTACTGTGCAACCAAAATGAATTTATTATTATTATTATTATTATTCAAAAGATGAAACCTATTCATATGGAACGAGCCCGCAGGCGCCATTGACTTTAAATTCAGGCTTCCAAAGAATATGGTGTTCATTAGGCGGAAGTAAGAGGAAGTAAAGGGAAATGGAGAAAGAAGAGATACCACCTATTAAAAAAATTAATTAATAAATTAACAAATGGATACAAATGTATTAAAAAGCAAGGAGAATAGTATTAGGGTAGTAATGCATTGCACCTTCGCTTGAACTTCTGAAGTTTCGATTGCACGGTCATTGGTTATTTAGAGGTAAAAATTCAAAATATTTTAATAAAAAATCAGGTACTTTAGAATTTTGCTGCAGACTTTAGCATAATTGAATATAATTAGCAAACGAATATCCATGAATCTAAATGTTCCCTGTAAAGGGGTTTATTTCTAAGAGTGTCATAAAATCAGAATGTGTTTGTATAGGCTTATCAGGAGAATGTCACTTCATAGCAATTATTTATCACCGACAAGTCTTTGCAGGAGACCGAATGCTGTCGGCTTTACGAAATAAATCCATTTGGCTCTCTTGATTCTGTTAATATAAAGAACACATATTTTCTAAGTAGGGGTCTTTAGTACTAACCTCACAGTATCTTCAGACACACTTTGAAAGTTCTGTTTGTACTTTATTCAGTATTGACGTTCTTACATCTGTTATGAATTAGTGATTTGAATTTACGCCACTGTTTATTAGACGGGGGAATTTCAGTTGATCCTGCAGTAACAAATCTTTCAGAATATTTTCACCTATATACACTTTTCCAATTTATTATCGTTCTTTTCTTTCTTCTCGTGTCAAGAAAACCTATCTTGTCGCCACAACCTTTTTCAGTCTCATGCCTGTAATAAATGTCTGTTCTCTCTGGCGGGGAGAGAGAGAGAGAGAGAGAGAGAGAGAGAGAGAGAGAGAGAGAGAGAGAGAGAGAGAGAGAGAGAGAGAGAAGTAGCCCGATGGAGCACAAGTGGCCTTAACCTTTAGGATTGATGACCTATATCAGCTCTTTTAGTATTGGTTGCCCTGGATGGTGCTGTACAGATTTAGGGTTTTGTATCTCAGGAAGATGGGATCATCCATTACCCGAGACAACAGATGCTGAGATATCCTTTCTAACCCTTTTCGAAACATTTAAAGTTTCTTTAAACATTGTAAGTCACAAAATGAAAATTTTCTAACAATATTTTCTTTAAAATTTGTTAACAGATTATTTTCTTGTGTGCAGTATTGAATATTCAAGGCTTATTCCAAATACTATGAAATGTGTTATTTAGAGAATTAATAACTTTCTTGTAGACGATAGTCCGCT
>JANJGK010000021.1:2205855-2213355 GCA_039081455.1 Macrobrachium rosenbergii | reverse complement strand
TTATTACCTTAGTCTTGATAATTCTCTGCTTAGCAATTAGAGGATGAGAATCTGCGTAATTACGTAATATGTAAATACTTACGCTCAAATATAATTATTGATTATTCGCTGTTTAGCAGTTAGGGGATGAGAATATGGGTGAACAATTAGTATGTAAATGCCCATTCCCAAATATAGTTATTCATTATAGTCTTAATAATTCGCTGCAGAGCAGTTAGAGGATAAAAATATGCATAATTACTTAGTATGCAAATTCCCACATCCAAATATAGTTATTCATATAGTCTTAATAATTCGTTGCTTAGTAGGTGAGAGGATTAAAATCTGCATACTTACTAAGTAGTTTTTATTAAAAAATTCTATTCCACATCTCGCCTATTACCACATTAACTCACAGATATAGTTTATCTGTGAGTTAATTACTCAAAGAAGCCAGAGCCAATGACGATAATTTCTTACTTTACTTATATATTATTTCTTACTTTACTTATATATGCCTGAAGGTACCTGCCACACTTGCTTTAGCATTCGCAAGATCGTGAGTTACGTAATCATCATTAATAAATACTGAATATTACGTGGGAGCTTACACCTACCCTTGTCGAACAGAATTATTCTCACGAGCATCGCTAGCAGTTTATACTTCATCAGGAACTCGGCGTTGGGGCTGTCAGCAGCATTACTTGAGCGCCTACATGATGTTACGAGGAGTTTCTCATCTAATATTACATGTACGGGGTTATTGTTCGATGTAATATTCAACTAAGTATTCCGTTTTCCTTCAGATTGTTACAACCAGTCGAATGCAGGAGTTACGATTCGATAGTTTCTTGTTCACTCAGTAGTAAGACAGACATCAGCCATTCGAAAATATCTTTGCAAGAATTAAACCGCAACATGTTATTTTTTTTACAAGGCACAAAACAAGGATTAAAGTGTAAGCGCACAAATGAACAGCCACGTTTATTTTTATGAAAGTATATACGTGCATATTCATGAATATAAAACATTGTTCAAATTTATTTCTCTCTCTCTCTTTTCTGAGTAAATATTCTTTATTCCGGACAAGAGGCCATCTGCAGGAAAGGCAGCATCCAGCTGGGATGCCGTACTCATTGCTTCGTGAGGAGCATGAAAACATCTCTTTCTCATGCATATGCTGTAAGTTTTGTTCGCGTCTTTGTTGATGATACACAGCAACGCGCGTTGAAGTCTTGGTTGAGCTAAACCACAAATGAATTAAAGAAAATATTCCGTGGAAAGAAATTCCTTAAAAATGTTTGTTTGAGAATTGATGCGTTCATGTGTTAGAAACGACCGGTTAACGTGAGGAGTTTTAGGGGGATTTGGTTCGAGTAGTTATTTTTTTTTTTAATTTCTATATTATTTTTTTGCTTATGTCACTCTTTTCAAATTATGGATTCCTTCTCATTCGGCGTACTTGACAATTTTTTTTTTCGAGGTTATTGTGTGTTAGGAGAAGTACCTTCCGTTCTTTTGAATAACTTTACCTTAAAGAACCCTTCTGGTTAAAGGTTGTTGCCAGCACTTTAAAACCACAGAAATATAATATATACAAGAAACAGTTAAATAATTTGATAAAAAAATGGTAAAGCAAGAGAGGGATTAATAATTCTCAAAGAAAGGGCAACAAACAACACTTTGCTTGGAGTCAATGTTGTAAGAAAACTGAAAACTTATTGATTAATTATAAGACAGAGAGTGAAGAAACAATATGAAGATTCTCAAAGACAAAATTGTAGAAGATAATGGAATTATAAAGCCAAAGAAATTGAGAAATGTGACTATGAATAAAAAAACAGCAAAACCTGAGAGGGGATAAGAAATTCAAAATTCATGTGAGCATATACGAAAAAAACTTTCATATTAGTGAACCATTGTTGTGGGAGAACAGGGAAATTTTACACAATTCCATGTCAATTCAGGAACTGAATGATCTCGCTTGAAGAGCTGTGAGTTCAAGAAGTTATCATTAGCAACTAAACTTTGGACTAGGTAGGACATGGTCATATAGGTGTTTTTTACAAGTTATCTAACTTTTCGTACTGACATGATCTTGTTTGCGTTTATCCGTTAACTTTAGCTAAACATTTAATCATTGACAGCAAAAAAAAGAATCTCTTTTAGTCTTTAGGTTTCCTCATACTTATATATATATATATATATATATATATATATATATATATATATATATATATATATATATATATATATATATATATGTGTGTGTGTGTGTGTGTGTGTGTGTGTGTATATGTATGTATATATATATATATATATATATATATATATATATATATATATATATATATATATATATATATATATATATATACCCTGTACATACCACAGGGTAAACGTAACACTGGAGGTAAATCCTGGCCAGTCTCGGTTTTATATATACGATTTTCAGAAAGCTAATACAAAATTATAGAAATTTACAAAATGTATGTAAGAGAGCCATACAGAACGTGGAAAACCAAATATTTACATCTGGCAGGTGGGGAAGGTTGGAGCCAAACACTAATTAGCACCTGAGGTCAAGTATTCTATTTACAAAAAATGTTTACGACTAATGATTTTTGTGTTTGAGGAAAGGGCCTTATAAAGAAGAGGAAGTCTCTGTAGCTTTAATGCCTCTGGCGCAAGAGTAAAGGAAGCCCAGGATAAGCACGTATAAACAAGAAAGAAGGGTTAATGATTCTATAATTTCCTAGCTCTCCAGACACTTCCATAAGGACTTTAGCGCTACTGAGCCTACAAGTGACCAACTAAAGAAAAGTCATCAGCCATCGAAATCTTTACCTTTCCACTCGTTTTTCTCAACGTGTTTGTCTTCCCTTCACCCTCTAATAATTATTCCTCCTCCCATTCCCTTCAAACCTTATCCCTCCCTCCTCATCCATACGCCATAGCCACCAGGACTCATCTTAATCTTCAGACAGAGAATGAATTCTCCTATGATAAATGAAATACTGAAGATCTCATCAAAGCTGGATCTGTATGGGGAATTGCTTATCAATCTCAAAGGATAAGAAGCTGTTGAAACTTTGAAGGAGGCTGTCAGTTTTCTGCTACCACATCTCATGGAAAAGCCCCCACAACTGGTAGCATTTAGATATCTAGTAACCTTAAGTCTCATTTTGCAGCTCCTAGACAACATTCACACAAAGATATTTGAAGGAGGTATCAAAGCATTGGCTGGGAAAGTATTAGTGACACTCACTTGGCTCCAGCCAGATTACACACATGATTCCTCTCAGGTGTTATCATTGCCGTAAGAATCACTGCACAGAACATTTTACTTTTGGTAATATCAGCAGTACCTTGACAAGTTGAAAACAGGACCCCCCCCCCCAAAAAAAAAAAATACTTCAAAGTGCTCAAGTTCGTTGTGATTTCATCATGCATGACTCAACAGATCCAGGCTTGCACTAATTACAAAAGTAAAAGTATGCACCCAATATGTAAAAATATCAGCAATGTCAGCTCCTGGGATAAAACTGTCAGCACCTGTGCCAGCACCAGGATCAGCACTGTCATCATCCCAACTTACAGACTGAATTCTGACCCCAAAACGAAAGAAACTGTGATAAAGATAGATGCAGGCCGACAGGAAAATCAACGAGAATAAAGTGAGCAATTGTCAGCTGTTCTCATGACAATGCCTCCATCCACAACCATTCTCCATCCACCCCAACCTCATTTCCTCAAATCTGATGGTCTTTCAGACTCCTCCTCCTCCTTTTTCTCCTCTCATCTTTACTCCATGCTGGAGTCAACTGTAATTACAGGGAACTGTGATGCATCATAAAGCTCATTTTGAAATACTCATTTACATAAGGAAGTGAACGAGAACCCTCAGAAAAGCATAATTTAGCAAAATAATGCATAAGAACTCACCAAAGACTCTCTTCCACTTATAAAGCACTCGACATAAAATTCTATCACCTCCTCCAAAACACACTTCCCGTCAGTAATAAGCAGTTGAGCAGCAGTTATTCTTCTAGGTAACTGCCGCTCCTTTTCTTCAGCTGAGATACTTCCCTGTTCCTTTTCGGGCTCTATACCAATAATAGGCTGAAATTAATCATCGATCCACAAACCACTTAAGCTAATCAACTAAAATTTGAGGGATGTTGCCAGTACATTTTCATTTTTCTCACACCTCTTTTTTTTTGTCTCCCTTTCCGCATTTCCAATTACTTAACCACTGGAACTTGACTGCTTTTCTTCTGCCTTCTAATTAAGTTCAGCCCTCGAAGTCTAATGAATATTTTCATAAGAGTTTAAATTCTTACGAAAAATGTTTGTTTTTCTTTCCTGGCCTTCCATTATTCTACCAGGAATTGTTCACTCGAAAAACTGTTTCCATTTTTATATGCTGAAAGGTATCGCCAGGTTCCTCTCTGGTCATTTACTCTTCTCCCATGACCGCGTTTTCCGTTCTCCACCAGAGGTTTTAAATTCACTTAAAGCTGGTCTATGGCCAGGAGTGCATGCCCTTATGTATCCAGGTAATTCTAAAACAACATCAACAACACTATTTTTATGGTTATGATGGCTAAAGGTAACACTTACTCGAAACGAGCTCTTAAATAAACAACACTAGTGTGAGCTACCTCAGGTTCCTTCATAAATTTTGGTTCATTGTATATGAATTATCCTCGGTCGGTAAGATTCTCATGAAGACACAAATAGAAAAAAAAATTGTTGCGAAGTTGAGAGAGCAGCTTTACAGAATGTCGTCTTGTCTTTTATATCTTACCGACTTTCAGCTTATGTTTATAATCTATCTTGGCATCACCCACCTCTAAGACGTGTTTTTTTTTTTTTTTTTTTTTGATAATGTGATGGTTGAAGGTGGTGGTTGAAAGGTGGGGGTTATCAAAACAGAACAAAGGTGACTGATTTCATGAATCTGTGTTTGTTTTCTTTCTTTTTGGTTTCTTTACTGATTACTCTGTAGCTTTCACTGGTCTTGGTGTTTGAACAATAATGACATATTGCGACGGACGCCAACCAGAGAAGCTGAAACGAGATTTCAAAATGTTTACAATGGCGACTTCTTTTCGAGAAAATAAGAGGGTTAGGTGACTTCCTGTAACTAAAGTCTAATGTGTGTAGCATGCATTCTGTGAAAAAAGAAAATGAGCAGGTACGTTTAATGTGCGTTCATCAAAGTTCTCAAGACATGCGGGAATCAGAAATGATACACTATGTCCATACATGAAAACAAACAAAATGGGTCACTATGAGCTTACATGACAGGCGCCGAATTTCATGTGTTCCGACAATGAAATGATCACACAAATTGCAAATTTTTCGTGCTGATACCTGACACGCACGCCTGGTGAGCTATTGTAATTTCTTTTCCGGTTAAAATCTTTGATGTTTAGTGTTGAATTAGAGATAGAATTAAGGCTTTATTGTAATGCAACGCAAAGAATTGGTTGGCTTGTCATCACGTCCAAATGAAAATCCTACCCCATACTGTTAGTGTTTTACCAAGGACAACAGGTAGGCTACCATCTTTCAGTGTAGATTAAATTTGCCTTTGAAAGCAAATAAAGTTAAAATATAATCCTTGAATTCCTAAACTTTCCCCTTAGGAACAAGATTATTTTCAGTGTAAAGTTTTTATCAGTCTCCATAAGCTATTTAATGACATGAAATTATCTAAAACTATAACTCAGTGGTAAGGTTCATATATCCTGATTCTTTTATTGTACATTCGTTCTTGACAACTTAGTAAAAAGAAATGTGTTGTGACATCCTCCGAGAACTAACAGTAAAAAAGTAAAAGTTCCCTTTACATGATTTCAAAATTCTAATGTAACTTCCAGTTACATGCGAGAAAGAAACAAATTTCAACTCCTAAATGGTTTGAATTCGCTCTTGAAATAGCTGTGACTTCATATTCGAGATCTGAATTTCGATTTTCATTAACTCTTCGCAAACACACACCCACACACGCACAAACACACACACACATAAACAGAGAGAGTGTGTGTGTGTGTGTGTGTTTGATGGTTCATCAACACTGAGATTTCCTTCCAAAGAAATGGTGGAAAATTTTTCCCTTAGATTTCATTTGAGTGTCTTCTTTTTATGATGGCTCAGTCGTCAATTAATTTATGCAAATTGTTGTGATATCTTATGATGACATTAGTTTGAGTATCAATATCTAATTGTTATTATTTTGGAGATTCGCTTACATATAACATAGCAAAAGTACTGATAAATGTTAAACTAATCGAGGTGTTGTGGTTCCTAAGCAAGCAATAGTCAGAGTTCTTACATTTCTGTCATTCGTCAGTCTTTTTAATTTTTCTAAGAAAAGGAAACGAAACCAAGAGTGTACCAGAATTACAGCAGGGAAATGAAGGGAATGAAATAGTTAATTGTTTTGAAAAGACTCATTTCAATCTACTTTTAGCTATTATTTCTCTTTAGGTATAGAAAGATAAATTTTTTTTAAATGATTATAATTTTGAGTTTCGTTATGTCTTTCTAAATAAATGCGCTTGTCATCATGAACTTATCTCTCTCTCTCTCTCTCTCTCTCTCTCTCTCTCTCTCTCTCTCTCTCTCTCTCTCTCTCTCTCTCTCTCTCTCTCTCTCTCTCTCTCTCCTCTGCTGGAACTTCTTCCAAAAGTTATGCTATCTTCCAGGTAGTAAGTTTGCTCACAGAGTTGTTGGGGCTAGAAACTCCATTAATCACGAAAGTCCAAATGGAGATTCAGATGGACCTGGAAAGAATTATTGTTACCAACTTGTATTTGTCAATATCCCTTTATGCCTTTCTGTTTGTTATGAAGTTGAAGGGGTTGGGAGACGAGAGTAGGAGTAAACATCCCTTTCTGAAAACAACGGCATTATGATCAAATAATAACTACGAACGAATTGTGGTTTCAGATATCTTTCGGATTCCTGCCATCATTTGCAGTAAGGTTTGATGGAATACATTAGTGCAAATGGTGGCAGTAATGTATTCCATCAAACCATACTGCAAATGATGGTTTGACGGAATACATTTTATCGATAATTAGATATCATGTTAGTTAATCACAAAGCAAACTCTTTTTGGGTGAAAGCAGAAATGAATCTGAAAGATGAAAAGTTTTATAATTTTGCGTAACAAATTACCATTACTTTTCACTATTATTGCCGTTAATATTTGGTAAAATAATCTAATAAATCTGCAGTCTGCAAAATATACAGTAACCTACTTAGGAATTGCTTCATCCTTAGCAGAACTAGAATTTTTGAATAGATCATCAAGAATGATTTACTTTCTATGAAGAATAGTTTTAAAAGGGCATCTGACTGGAGAGAGAGAGAGAGAGAGAGAGAGAGAGAGAGAGAGAGAGATAAAAGAATGAGATCTTGTGTACATTAATTTGCTTCCATTCCTAACACAGACTGGAAAAAAATATAGCCCACTCAAAGATACCAATAAATATAGTCAAAAATGAA